>VNJO01008746.1:0-76654 GCA_008042535.1 Drosophila tani | reverse complement strand
TAGCAGCTAGCCAGAAGATACGAGTAGATGGAGTGGACCAAGATAGGCGGCAAAGCGAAAGGAGAAGAGCCAAGAATGGGAATTTATTGCGCTGACTTTACTTTGATTAGCCGGCCAGCAACTTAGCTAGTTCACAGTGAAGCTTCGCTAAAATAAATTCAATTTTCTCGTGAGTCTTAGAAGGTTCTACGTATATCCTGGCATTCAAGACTAAGTTCCAGTGTCTTATGATGTATTAGATAAAGATATTATCAAATCTAGGCAGAATATATTATAATCTAACGAAGATATTATAAGTTTCCAATTTAGAAAATGTCTTTTACTTCAAATTAAGGATTATTATCAAATTTGAGCAGATAAGCACATTTAAAACGAGAAGGAAAGCTAACTTCGGTAAACCGAAGTTGGAATACCCTTGCAGTCTGCAATTGGATCATTGAAAATCGAACCATTTTAGTAATGTTGAAAAAACATCGAATTTTGTAAATTTTACATTTTATATGTAGAATTTTACATTTTCATATAAATCGACCGATCGCTTCTATGGCAGCTATATGATATAGTGGTCCGACCTTAATGAAATGAAAACAGTAATTCTAGAACCATAAAAAGCTGCTATATATCAAAATGTATAGAAATACGTTGAAAAACAGAAAAGTTAAAATTTTTTTACATTAATTTCGCCATCTTTCCTATGGCAGCTATAGGATATAGTAGTCAGATTTCGGTCGTTCCGACATACATATATACCGCGTGCTAAAGAAATAAGACTATGCTGAAATTTCAGCTCGATAGCTCAAAAACTGAGAGACTAGTTCGCGTAGAAACCGACAGACGGACAGACAGACGGACATGGCTAGATCGACTCGGCTGCTGATGCTGATCAAGAATATATATACTTTATGGGGTCGGAGATGCCTCCTTCACTGCGTTGCAAACATCTGGTCAAAATACCCTCTGCAAGGGTATAAAAAATAGAACTCACAACAGATAACGAATGGTTCTCATTAAGGAAGCTCTACTGTCAAAACCGAACCGACGTAACAGGGGAGCGGGTTGAACGGAACATATGAATGACTCTTGCTCTGACACAGTTTTATAAACAAATTATTTAAATTGTTTACCCGCCCCCGCAACAAAAGCAACAAAAGGCAGCGGCTGTTTTAGTTAAAAATTCCACTCACACACGGAATCGGCGAACGAGGAAGGGCGGATAAAGGAGAAAATACAAAATCGAATATGAAACGCGGGCCAAAGGAACAAACAAGTAACGCCTTTTATTTTGGCACTAGGCACGTTGCACTTTGCCTTTAAATTTAGCTTAAGTTCGTTAAAATTCCCCTGTTTGCACTGTCACCGCTTTTTTTGCACAAATTCCTCTTATTTTACACCGTTTGGCCCCCCCACCTTCGTGACTCATGGAAAGGAGCGGAAAAGGAAAAGGGCACAAGAAGTGCAGTGTGTTTGCGAGAGAGCGGGAGAGAGCGCATGTCAGGTTTCTGCTGAAACAGATCTCTGCGGAGAGCGGCTGAGCGGGTGTTAGAGGGAGATGGCGACTCACGAGTGATGAACCTGGCGGGGAAAAGGACGTAAGGAGGGTGGCTCAAAGTGTATGTGTGTTTGTAAGTGCAGCAAGCGTTTTAGTTTTTTCCATCCTCCACTTCTTTTTCTCGAACTACTCTTTTTTTGTTGTGGCTGCTTCCACTATTTTCCTTGTTTTTTCTGGGATTTTCGCTCCTGCTCTATGTTAATTTTCACAATTCACTGTTATATACACACAGCATTTTCCACTATTTCCTTTTGGGCGCTTTTCATTCGCCATTGCACTGTTTTTCTTTCATCACGCAAAAGCTTATAGTATAATTTATGGCAATTTATTTCGTGTGCTCGGCTTGCTTTTGTTGCTGCTTTCGCAGTTTGAATGAACCTGCACTTCTTTCGGTTTTTCGTTCGCTTCAAGTTACACACTTTACATGCTTTGGTTGTTGCACTTCTTGAAAAACCGTTACACTTGTGCAATTTACCCAAAAGAACGGCGGCGGATTTAATGACCCGTCTGCACTCACACTAATACAGCGACAACTCGAACACACACGGACACACCACACGACGCGGACTGCAAGTGCAACGACAACAAATTCACGTGCTCGGGAGCGCCAAATTTGTTTAAACTTTTGTTTTAAACAAATTTTTTTTGTTTACCGTTTTTTTTAAATGCCCGCGTGCACTCGTATTTATAGGTTTCTTGCGTCCCACAAGTCCCACATCCCACTTGAGTTCCACAAGTCCCACATAGGATCCGCCGCTCTCTCGGCCTCTCTCCCGCTCTCTCTGACATCATGGCTATGAATTGTGGGGATGAATTCGATTTTGATGAAACATTTGGGGATAAAGGAACAGAACCGAGCCGGCAACAGCGTGGGAGAGCAAAACTGTTAAGAATAACTTAAAATCGAAGCGCCAGATTTAAAAGTAACAAATGTTTGACCATTTATTTTGAAAATAATTGTAAAAAATATTAATATAATATAAAATAATAATATTATTTTTAAAAATATTATTTACGCGGTCGCTTCGATTCATTTGATACATTTGAAAATTTGGCGCGCTTTGTCAAAATTCGGGTTAACATGTCAATGGGAGTAAATTAAAGACAACCGTCTGCTAAATGGAGAGGAGCCGACAGAGCGAAATAGAGAGAGAGCAGTGTTGCCAGACATGTTCCTTTCTGGCAGCCCAATAAGACAACAATTTCCAAATATAGTCTGGCAACGCCAATAACAGCACTGTTCGCGCAATTTTTAAATAATGATTTATTTAAACAAGTAGGGAAGCTACAGTCGAGCATTGTAGGTGAAATTAAATAACACATAGCAAATATAGGCAAATGTTGCTAGGGACATGTTGAGCAACACCCAAAAAAGAGAAATGTTACCATCTAAAAAAAACTTGATCTGCGAGCAACACATTAGAATGTGTCTCCAAATTTTTTTAGCTCTAGCTCTTATATTCTCTGAGATCTGAGCAGAGGGACATTGCTAGTTCGACTCGATTTTTGTTTGTTTATAGTTTTAATTATAAATTTCGAAATAAACTAAAATTTCAGTCACGATTTAAGCGTAAAAAGCATTTCCTTTGCCACCTTCTTAGCTAATTCAATTCCAGCCAGCACCTCCGTAATCTTCAAGGCAAAATCAAAGGTAGTGCCAGGACCACGGCTTGTGATGAGATTTCCATCGTGAACCACAATCTTATCATCAATGTAGCTTAAATAGTGAAAATAATAATTGTTTTTAATATTGATAAGCCTTATAACCCTTTAAACCTCTTTTAACCTACCAGTACTTGTCCTCCAGTTGCTTCTTCATGTCCGGATGCGATGTGAGCGATTTTCCCAATGCAATGCCGTGCTTGCCCAACGTGGTGGGAGCAGCACAGATGGCTGCAATCAATTTCCCCTGCGCTTCTTGACAGCGCAACACATCACCAACGGCTTTGGAGTTCATCAACGCCTTGTTGCCGGCCAATCCGCCAGGCAGGACCACGACATCGAAGCTTCCTTGGGCCACTGCCTGCTCCAGCGAAGTGTCTGGCACTATGACCACACCCCGGGAGCACTTGACGGGCTCACAGTCACACAAGCCAGCCACGGTGACATTGATCTGAACAAGAGGAGAGCGAAATAGTTCATGTTTAATACAAATTTAGGTCAAAGAAATATGCTTTTCTGCGTCTTTTTTTCCTTGATTAAATTATATATCTCCTTCAGGCTTAATAGCGATAAATCGCTTACCAATCCCTCCTACTCACCTTGGCCCTTCGCAGTACATCGGCGGATATGGTAAACTCCATTTCCTCAGCCCCCGGTGCCAGGATGATGAGAGCACTCTTTGGCTCTTCGCTGCACTTGTCCCGCTTGGCCACAGCCAGAGGATGTGCCTGGTGCAGGGCAGAGCCAAGGAACGAGGTGGATCTCCGCAGGGCGGCCAGCATTTTAAGCAAGTCAAAAGGCATGTGTCGAGATGTTTAGTTAAATATAATTTTATTGAACAAAAATGAATTGTATATGCTGTTCACTTATTTTTAAACGCAAACTGAAATCGGTTGTTTTTTTGTTTTAGCTTTTGTTGTTTCTTAAGGGCTCGGTTTTGTTGTTCAGCTTGTTGCCAATGTTTCGAACTCAACTCAGATTTAATAAAAGCCGCAAAAAGTTGATAAAAATAATTGTAATTTGTATAAAACATATACATTTTGTTAAATATAATTGTGTTTTTGTCATTAACTTAATTGAGTTTTGTTATTTGTTTTTTTTTTTAATGGTATTTGTATTGAAGCGCTTAGAACTAATTGTTAGACAGCTTGACAGAATTCTATCGAAAAGATCATCAATTGCCATTGAAATTGCATTATGTGACACATATCATAATGTTTGGTGTGTGTGTGTGTGTGGTGTGTGTGTGGAAAATGGCGATTACGTCGTATTTTAAGTCACATTTAAAACTGGTTTGATTTGTATTCGTCTTTAAACTTGATTTTTGTTTTTGTTTTTTACTAATAACATTTAAAAAGATCACCAAAGTTACGAGTTTCCCATATTTTACGTTGCTCACGTTGCTCATTTTTTATATTTTATATTTTATCTTTATCTTTATCCGTATGTTGATGTATCTTGCTTACTCATTATATATATTAGCACTAATATTATGTATTTTATTGATTAATTACCCGGCATTTTGGTTGATTTCTAAAGTAAGGGATGTACCAGATGATGATCCGTCTCTCCGTCTCTCGTGGTCTATAATCGTTACGATTTTCACTAGTCGAATTTCAGCTAAGGGTTAAGTCGTTAAGTCGTTATTCTGATTCGTATTTGGAACACTACGTTAAGAGGGTGTGTGGTGTGGTGTGTTGTGTTGTGGCGATTTAAATTGGACTCTGGGGCTAATTGGAAGAGTATAGAGTACACGTACACACATATCATAAGTTAGAGTTATTCAAATATAAAGTTTATAATTGCTTGGAGTTAGTCCTTGTCACTTGTTTGAAATCTCGGTAATTGTGGCGATATAATTTTAGATTTATATATTTTTATTTCCTTTAGGAAGAGTTGTGCAAATTGCTGTTCTAGCTTCGATTTCGATCTGATTATATATCATATATCTATGTATAATCTATATATTTCTTGTATATAATTGTAGACATCTATAAACGGCACATTTATAAGTAATATATGTAGAAACAATGCGATCCGAATTCTATCATCTCTCTATCATTTTACTTGATTTTTTTCCCTCCATCTATATCTTTAGTTTAAAGCTCAATTGAATTTTGACATTAAAAGATGTTGTAAGTTCCCGGCTTGGCTTTGCTTTGTCTTTATTTGTTATTTTTTTGGGGCCTTGACTCTGAGCAGAACATATTTAGGTTGGAAATGATATACACTTAAGGCTTTCCGGCGGTCTCCTCCAACCTTCTCCTACGTCTCCTCGAAACACTTTCTCGTTTTTAGCTGCACGACACTGAAGAAACCATTGAAATTGTGTGTCAGTAGGGGAAAATCGGAGTTGTCTAGGAGCTATACATATATATCTAAGCGTGTATATAGTAGGGACTACTGTTACAGCCCCTTCTTGGATGGGGGGGCTAGTAGCATTAGCTTGTTGTTGGCATTTCGATATTGGGGATTTTATAGTTCCTTCTTCTCCTTCATTGCGAGTAGTTAAAGCTTTTGGACTTTTTCTCATACATACATATATATTGTGTGTTCTTTGTTGTTGGTAAAGTAAATTATTATTGTTGAATATTTGTCGCTCATTTAACAACTACGAGATGCATTCATTGTCGGCACACATTTCAGCTTAAACTTATTGAATAATCATCGTTACATATGGGTTTGGATTGATCCGTTCGATTCGACCTCGAACTCTTTGCTTGCATTGATTCGTTTTCCTTCTTCGTCTTGGCTTACTAACTAAAATTGGTAGATTTTTTTGTTGCTTGGGTTTTTCGCTTTTGCTTTTTTAAGTAATTTAAGTTAATTTAAGAAATAAGTTTAATTTAAAATTTAAATCCCTTGTGTTGAAACGTTGTTGTTGGTAACAAACAAACAAATTGGAAAGTGAATAATTACAATTGAAGAAACTATCAACAAATACGACGACCCACACACAGACATTGATTGATTGATTGAATGGGCAGAACAGCAATAGCTCTTAGCTTGATTTAAGCTTTATGCCGAACTGCCCTCCCTTCCCTTTCAAGTATTTATAATTCCTTTGTTTACCAACTAATTTGTAAGTGCAATTGAAGGTTTAAATATATTTAAATATTATGTATTTTATAATGCTCTCACATAGTGTACGATTGAATGGGCAAAACATACATACTTTGCAAAACTAAGACTAAAATTAAAAGGTTCTGTAAAGGATTGTACACAAGTATAAATAAGAGTTCGGCGCGGAGAGTCGTCGTCGTCTCGCACCGAATAAATATAACAACTCATCATAATGTTAACTTGAACTGTGTCCTCGATATAGTACAATTACTAAGCATACGCTTGATATATTTGTTTATGGTTGCTTTTACTTGCTGGTTGCTTGATTGATTAATTGATTAATTGGCAAAGAAAACTAAGGGCTACTTTGTAAAATATTGAAATGTAGTTGCCACCTCTCTCTCTCTCTCGATTACTATTATTACCCGTACACCACTTGGCTCTAAAGTTAATAACTAATACAAAGTTTACCAGTGAAGAAGAGCAGGCCTAAAAAAATATGTAAAAATTAAATATCGTAGGGGGGAGTTACATATAAATAAGAGGACATTGAGTGATATGCCTGGGACTCGGGGGAGGAGGTTCAGATTGTGTGTGTGGCTCGACTAAAGACTAACATAAAAAATATCTGCACTTCTACCGTTACCGTGTGTTTGTTTTATTTGCACTTTCGAATTTTTAAGTATTTCCCTTCGGTTAAAAAATCTTTAAATGTATTAGTTGCTACGCTTAGTTAGGTTAGAGTTAATCGTTTATCGTTTATAGTATATAGCCTATTGTTTGTCGACCAAAATGATGTCTGTCCCTTGTTGAAATTGCAGTTCTCGTTACCATCCATCATCCAACTCTGATCTTACAAACTATTAAATGTTCTGCTTGCTCTGCTCGGTTTTTACTTGTAGATCTGCGCCTTTAGTTATTGAAGTATTTTCCATTCGTTTAGTACTTGCTAAGTTGCTTTTTTAATGCCGCTTGTTAATTATTTTGGTGGTGGTCTTCGTTCACAGTACAGAGAATCCGAATCCGAGTTCGTGTTGATGCTAATGTGGTGTGTTTTGTTGTGTTTTTTGTGTGTGTGGTTCGAGTCGATCAGCAACTTATTCATTTTTTTGTATACTAAAAAACCTTTGGTTGTATGCATTCCATCCCATCTCCCATCTCTCTTTTCCATCCTTGTCTTCAATTTCGTATCGTGTAAAAATATATTGTACAATTTAATCGTAATAATCCTATTAGAAAAAGTTCTCTCCTCTCTTTCTCCGCTTTTCCTTTTTCCGCTTTCCTTGCTCTTATGGGTTGGTGTTGCTGTCGTAGTTTGCTTTTCTTTGTTCCCTTTTAGTTGATTTCTATTTGCTTTTATTATTTGTTTGCTACGCTTGTCGCTTGTTCCTTTTGAGAATTTGCACTTTTTGCTTGCTTGGCTTGTGCATAACATTCGATTCCCTTCCCTAAATACCTATAATTTCTCTCACTGTCTCTGCTCTTGAGTGGGCTTGGCTCTTGTGTGTCTTTGTGGGTTCATCTTTCAGCTTACTAAATAACTAATTGCATGCGCGATCCTTCGATCTAAAATATATATATAACTTTTAACTTATTTATACAATCCTATATGCTTGGCCTGTGATCAGAGGGGGTTATGGGGGTTAGAGTTAGCGCTTATTCGAATCGAATTTCGAAACTGATTTTGTATTCCTTTAGCTTTTTGGTGTTTGGTGTTCGGTGTGTGGGGTTGGGGTCGCTCTGTTCGTTTATACTTTTTAGGCAAAGTACATGACCTTCTTGGTGTCCGCGTGCACAGTGATGGCCCTGGCCATGGCCCCCGGCGTCCTATCCTCCGAGCAGCCGCTCTGGTGCGAGCCCTCGCCCGAGTCGTGCTCCTTCTCCACCAAATGGTATCTGCAAGGAAAGCAAAGGTATAAATATAGTGTAAGCATTAAGTGAGAACTACATATGTAAGCATTAACTAGAACTGAGTATTACGAGTATGGCATAGTGTAGCCCTGTTAGCATTTTGTAAAGCATTTAGAATTTAGTATTTTAGTATTTAAGATTCCGTCGAGACTTAGTATTTAGTATTTAAGATTAGGATTAAGAACAAAAGTGACGACGGTCACACTACAAAATAACAATTGGAAAAACTAAGAACATTGAAAAAAGAACTTCCGAAATGAAATCTACGAAATAATAAAGAATCTTGTGATAAACTACGATAACAATAGGGAAAAATATATACAAGGAAAAGATCTCACCTGGCCCGGAAGGCCACCAAATGAGCGTAGTAGGCCGGCGCCGGTATGCTCACAGAGCGGGTGCACCGGACGTACGTGTGACAGAGCTGGTACGTCAGGCACTGCAGCTCGTCCGAGTCAAAGTGATTGTCGTCCCAGAGGACGTGGTAGTGCGAGGGCCGGCTGGTGCCCTGGATGCCCTGGTGGCTGCACAGATAGAAATCGAATTCGGTGGGATGGGTGATGCCCACGTCGACGGTGGTGCCGGCGGGTATATTCCCCGACTTGCCGCTCTGCTCCTTCTTCTCGGCGCAGAACAGGCGCGTATGATGACGCTTCTGCACCACAATGAACGTGATGCCCGGCCTGTACTCTGGCTCCAGCTTGATGCACGCCTCCCGGATGGCCGTCAGTTCGTGCTGCAGAACGTGCGGGAACTGGCCCTCGGAGACGCCATCGCGATAGAGGATGATGCGGTGGGGCTTGTAGCCGCCGGTGGACTTGTAGAACATGATCAGCAGCTCGCGCACCATGCTGCTCAGCTCCTGGATGATCTCCTGGCGATGCTGCTGCACCCGCACAGTGGCCGCATACCGCGATGGGTGGGCGTCCATGGAGCCAACGACGGCGGCAATCGATGGTTTCTTATTGTCCCCGGCTGGGGGATGGGTCACATCGGCGCCCAGGAAGATGACGGGCTCGTTGAAGACCTTGGGCCGGATGGAGGGCACCAGGATCGAATTGATGCCGCCCAGCTTGACGTTGATCTTGAGACAGAGATTGGACAGCGTCTGCGGCGACGTCTTGTTCACGTTCTTCGCCTGCACACACTGCGTGGCCATGCCCAGGACGGTGTCGCCCACGCGCTTCACTTCCGCATACACTGGGGTCTTGCCCGGCAGCACCACCACGACGAGCTGCAGGCCGGGGAAGGTGATCTTCAGGTAGCGGAACATTGGCTCCACCTGATCCGGCCCGGTGGCGTACTTGCAGAAGCACGGCTGTCCAATGATCGGCATGCCCGCGTCGTTTGAGATCTTCTGCAGCTGCTGGGTGAAGTTGCGCAGCGCATCCTCGCGCACCGTACGCTGCGGGGCAAAGCAGGCAATGGCCCAAATCCTAATCTCCACGCCGGTGAAGAACTGCTTGCCGCGCATATCCCAAACGCCCTGATTGGGCGAGGCCAGGCTCACCTTGTTCTGGGGCGGGAACAGCTGCTGGCCGGTAATGCCGGTGGACACACGTCCCCCATACTGAAGCTTGGGCGGCGGCAAGACGCGACCGCGCACCTCCATCATCGAATTGGAGATGGTCAGGCCGAACTCCTGCACGTACGAGTCGTTGTTGAAGTCCGCCCGCTTCACCAGGTTGTTGATCTCGCGCTCGCGATCCGGGGCCGACCTGGCGGTGGCCTTGATCATGGTGGAGGTCTGCATGTCGGTCAGCTTCTTGATGCACCGCTGGCCGGCCACAATGTTGCACACTTCCAGGGGGAGGTAGGTGTGCTTGTGCTCCTGGCCCACCTGCAGGCAGGGCAGGTGCGGATAGCGCAGCTTCATGCGGTACTTGTCCAGGAAATACTTGGCCACGGTGCACTCCACGGTCTGGCCGTTCTCCAGCTGCAGGGGGAAGCTTGAAAGGGATTAGGAAGAGGGTTAGTTGGAGAGCTGGGTGAGTCATAGCTTGAGAATCCTTACGATTGCATCTGGGCGGGACGACGGGTGACATTGCACACGCGATACTTGCGACGCATCTGGCCGCAGTGTGTGATCTCAATCTTCAGGCCCTTGATCTCCTTGGTGAACTTGACGCGCTGCGAGTCGGTGAGCGGCTTGCGTTGCTCATTAATGTCGCGTATATCCAGCACCTCGCACATAAAGTCAATGACGGGTTGAGCCTTGTAGAAGGCAGTGGCCGAAACTGCAAGAGATTCAAGCCTTAGCAAGGGAATCCTCTAATTTAAAGAAGTCCCAACTCACCATCAATGTTGAGCATCATCTTCCACTGCGAGGGCCTCACGCTCTGATGGAAACCGAACCACACCTCGCGTCCACCGCCCAGCGGATGGTAGTAACCATCCGGGGAGCTAAAGAAGCTCCTTCCCACCGGCGTGTACGTCATGCTGGGCAGATGGCGCATCACCACGTCCAGGGCCAAGATGGCATCGTATGGGATCTGCCGGGTGCGGCCCTCGAGTGCCTCCTCGAGATTGAAGAGCGACACTTGGGCCTGCCACTTGATCGTCACGCGAAAGATGCGATCCTTGCCCTCGCCGGGCAGGGTTACCTCCAGCTCCAGGCGCTCGTTGCCAATGGGCAGGGGATCGCGGGTGTACAGATTGTTGCGACCATCGAAGACGGGCTTGAGCACGCCGAATATCTTGCTGTAGGCATGCACCATGGTCTCGATGATCTCACGGTTCACCTTCCGCGGACACTTGTCGGGCTGGATGTTGATGTCGTAGTGGTGGACATAGCCGCGCGGCATCGTCACCTGGAAGTGATTGGCGCGCAGCACAATCGGCCGGCCCTCCCGTCCCAGATTCGGACGACGGGGGCACGTGAAGACGGGCATATCCGGCTGGGCGGCTGGCGTGGCGGTGGCAATTGCGGCCGTCACGCTGCCGGTGGTGGTGGCCCCCAAGGCGGAGGCCACCTGAGCGGCAGCTGCTGCGGCACCGGCCACAGTGGCTCCGCCAGCTGCCACATTCTGGGCACTTGGACTGGTGACAGCGGTGGGATTTACCGACGACCCGGGCGTTGGTGGTGCTGCAATCGGTCAGTTTCAAGTTAGTTTCGTCGGTATTCTCAATGGGAAGTTTTAAGAGGATCAAAAAGGTAACGAAAATAACGTAAAAAAATACTAGCCAATGTCTAACATTAAGTGTTGGGATAGTTTTCACATGCTTAGATAAATCTCATGTATTTAAGAACCTATTCTTTATTGCTAATTGAATTCTTAAAGTCCTGAAACGATTTTCATATTATGTTTTATAAAATTTAGCTAGTTATTATCTGCAAGGTTTAACTACATTTAATGTTTCTTTAGTCCCGTATTATGTAGCTCTATTAATTATATTTATTTGAAGCCAGAGCTTAGAAGTCTTGGGAATTTTACTGAATCATATCATCGACCATTGTCGTATTATTTTAATTTAGTTATAATTCTGGATGAGCTTTTTGCTGACTCAAGGTCTTTAGTCCTTTAAATTAAGTCTATTATGACAAACCCTACAAGATCTTGCCCGAAGACAGGTCACAACTCATAAGTAGTAATTTTGTACACGCTGAATTCGTACTTGGGAATTACAGGACTTTTTTTTTATGAACGCTATTGGTTCAAGGTCTAGAGTAACGGCAAATTTGCTCTTCTATAAATAATAATCCCTCTTTCTCCTTAAAAATAATTGGATTCCAGCCAAGTTAGTAATTTCATACGCTCTAAATTCGCACTTGGGAATTACAAACGTTTTTTTAACGCTTTTGATTGAAAGACTAGAAAAACGCTAAGCTAATATGCTCTCTATAAGAATACTCCTTTATTAGAGTATTAGAACTCCCACGAGATTAATCCCAAACACAGAAGAACTCCCATTCAAAGAACTACAAGCTAAATAAAATTGTCATGCAACGAGCCAAAAAAAACACAGAAAATAATACATATTAAAAAGTTTAAACATAGTCTGGAGGTGTCTTTAATTTAGGTGTAAGAGAGTTAATACTTCAAGTGCACTTTGCATTGTACGAAACAAACATTTACATAAAACTAAAAGTAATTTGTAGTCTTTGGTTAGTAGTTATTACGGCAAAAGGGTTAGTAGTTCGTGTTCAATTTTTCAAAGGATTTGTTAGTAAGTGAGAGAGGAGGAGAGTTTTTGTTAGGAAAACACACCAAACTAAAGAACATAAACACAAACAAACAGTTTCGTAGCTTTTTCGAATCAAATTCAAATCAATTGCATAAGGTTCTTAGTAATTTTAGTAGATCATTTTTGGTTTTGGTTTTGGAGAGAAATTTACATGTGAGCGTGTCGAAGCTAGTCTGCGCCTGAGAGGGACTCTGAGGCCGAGTGGGCGAGGGGGTCCACTGTGACTCTATAAAAAGAAAATGTAATCAAATAAACGCAAGGTAAATCAATGAAATGAAAATGCAGAGGTATTCAAATCAAGAGGGTAATGGCCAATCGATGGTTGTTTCGATGATGGAGAATCGAAATCAATAATGTCAAAGGTGGCGGTGGTGGTGGTGGTGGGGCGATGAAATGATGAGGGGGAACCGAAGAGCGAGAGGCGATATTTATAACAAACGAAAAGAAAACGAAATAAAGGTGCGTTAATAATATTTTAGTTACAGTTTTCTTTCATCATCATTATCGTCATCAATAAATATAAATATATGTGTGTGTATTTTTGGTTACAGGTGTTTGTGTAGTTGTTGTGTGTGTGCGCCTCGCTGCCACAAGTCCATACCCATTTGGTCAGTGGAATCAGAGTGTGTATTTGTGGGGCCTTGGGATTGGGTGTTTGCATAGTGTAGTTTACCAGGGTGTCGGGTTAGCCACCAGTTTGTTAATAGTTCTCGGTTATTTCACCAGTCAACCCTTGGAAGTGGGGCCTGTCAGCTTTGATGTTCTACCAAGTATTTATACTAGGCGCTATTTGCTTTGTTGGTAGCTTAGCTGGGCTTACTAAAATATAGCTCTTGTTCGAGGTCTTTATTAAGGTATTATTATTTATTTAGCAGAGGTTTAGCAAAATATCAGTTCCATGGAGACTTGATACAAGAGTGTCAATTTTATGGAGACTTGCTATAAAAGGTTCAGTTCTATGGAGACTTGATATAAGAGGATTCTTTCTTTTTGCATATTTACTAATTAGATCTTTCCCTTTTTAAATGCAAACACAATAGGAATTAAGTTAAGGTAATATTATTTATTTAGCAGAGGTTTATCAAAATATCAGTTCCATGGAGACTTGATACAAGAGGTTCAGTTCTATGGAGACTTGATAAAAGAGGTTTAGTTCTATGGAGAATTCTTTCTTTCTGCATATTTACTAGTTAGATCTTTCGCTTTTTAAATGCAAACACAATAGGAATTAAGTTCAGGTAATATTATTTTTCAGAGGTTCATCCATATATCAGTTCTATTGAGACATTAAATAAGAGGCTCAGCTCTATGGAGACTTGATATAAGAGGGTTCTTTCTTTTTTCCTATTTCCTAGTTTTATATATCCCCTTTTTAAACGCATACACAATAGGAATTAAGTTATGTCAAACTAGTTTTTGAATACAGTTTCAATAGGAATGGGATATCTCTTGATCTTTCCTATAAGCTCACAATCCTACAGGTTATATATGAAGGAAAGAGGCATATCGCAATAGAAGCTAAATAATTCCAAAACTAGTTCTGAAATACAAGAGTAATAGAGGCAGATCTCTCACTTTTTGAAGGCTAAATCCGATTTCGTTTGCAACCCTCATATTCACTATATTCCCTATTTCCACCCCTCTACACCTCTGTAAATATTGAAAAGAAATACGCACAATAAGCTGTAAATTGCGACGCAATTAGACGATGTCTGCTCTTGAACCGCGCATGTGGAACATGGAAACCAGAGAGGCTGGAGACAACAAAATCTTAATGGATCGTAGTAAAAGCCCCAAAAGCACCCCCAGAGAAGAAGGGCCAAGAAGGGGAGCGAAACTATTGCGACGCGACGGTCGTTGACCCAATTTTAGCGCATTTTCAACTCTCCACGCACGTGTCTGTGACGTATGTGTAGTAGCTGACTGCAAGTGTGTGCAATTGGAGTTGTCCACACAGACACATTTGCAAGTAGAACATCAAAAACTTGATTAGTGGGCGGGGGCCGGGGGGGCTTCGTGGAGACTTGTGGCAGCAGCGGTTTTTCGTTCTATTCTTCTTCTCCCTTTCGTGTTTTTTTATTTTTGTTTTTTGCTCGCTTTGCTAGCTTTCCAACTTACGTTGTCCGACTGGATACATGTTTTTGCACTAAGTTTTAGGGTTTTGTTTTAAGAAAAATAATTAATGTATAAAAAGGTTGTTGTTGTTTTGATGTTTCTTCGTGTTTTGGTGTAAAAATGTAATTGATTGTTTGATTTGTTTGTTTGTTTTCTCTTTGTGGTTGTTGTTGTTTCTTGTTGCTGTTGTTGTTGATGCTTTTGGTTTTCTACTAATTATTTAGTTTTGTTTTTTGTTTTTGTTTTTGTTTTGATTTCAGCCTTTTTGCTTATCACACTTTAAAGTAGTTTAAAGTTTTATTCGTTTGGTTGATTTTGCATTTGTTGTTGTTGTTGGTTGGTTGGTTGTTTATTATTGTTGCGCGTGGGCGTGGCATAGGCGTTTTTGTTCTTTATATAAATTGGAATTTAGCAACAGACAAGTGGGATTCTCGTCTCTCTCTCTCTCTTGTTATCTCTCTCTTTTATTGTATTTATATTAGCATTATTGTTTTTGTTATTGTTGTTATTTTAGTATTGGAAAAGAACACAAATGTAGGCACAGCTTTCGTTTAATATATATATATGTATTTATTTATGTACACACTTAGGCGTGTGTGTATATATGTATATTTATTTAATATATACTTATGTATATATGTATCTAATGCTCTTGTAATACAACTAAGAAAAAATTCTTCTTTATGCTCGCATATCTCGTGAGTGTAATTGTTTGTGTGTTGAATGTGTGTGTGTGTGTGTCTGCTTGCGCTTGTGAGAGTGACTGACTGATCCTGCGTCGGTGTGTGTGTGTGAAAACTGCTGCTGCTTCTGCTGCTGCTGCTGTTCCTCCGCTATACAGCGAGAAAATGCGTTTGTATGCGTTTTTTTTTTATATATGGCAGCCCAAAAAAATGTGTGCACGTAGAATTCTTGGATTTTCGAGACGTGATTTTTGTGCACCAAACACGTTCGCGCCGCCCGCTCTTACGCACAAACCGTGGCCAGACTATTGAATTTTGATTTTCCACAACTTTTGTTAGCTTTTCACGCCGCGCATTATGCAAAAAATGCAATTTTCTTCAGCTTTTCCCACAGCAGCCACACACTGGACGTCCACACAAAAATTGTACTCGCGACGTGTGAGCGTGACGCATATCTTAACCACACTTAAATGAGGGCAAAGCACTCTCGCTCGGCGCCGTGCGCGAGAGCGGGACGGCTCTAGCAACCACCACTGTGCGATGTCTGGTGGGCAATCGGCAATCGTTTATCGGTAGGCGTTTTTTTGGTAGCGAAAAGCTATGTCAGTGTTGGAAAGCAACTAATGCCCCGTTCGCTTACGTAGTTTAATTACGCCTTGTTCTTGGTGTAACCAGAGGCCACGGAAGATGCAATTTCCTTACGTCGTAAATCTCCACGTTTTTGTTCACTTACGTAGTTTGATTACGTCTTGTTCGTTAAGTGTGACCAGCTGCGGTGGAGGGGAAAAACCCGATATTTATCTAACAAATCTTAAAGATTAATCGGAAAACCGGGCACACTACCAGGTGTTACGAGAAAAGTTTTTCCTATTTTTCGCGGGCGATAAACAGAGTTTTCCGGCTAAAGCTATGTCGGTGCCTTTTAGCGGCGCCCTCCGGAAGTCGGGCGGCATTGTCTCCGCCATTGGCAAGCAGCTAAAGAGCGTCAACTTGAAGGGCGTCAAGCGGATCACGGTGCAGTTCGATCCGTTTGCGGAAAATGTAAAGTCGACACGGTGAGTCGGAAAAGCGCTTTTCTTGGCCACAACACGCGACTATCGATAGCGGGGCATGCGCACTGCCCGCCGCCCCTCAGAATTGGAAAATTTTCTCGAACCAAAAGTGCGTAAGCGAAACGGAGGCAAAGGAAAGCCAAAAAAAACGAAAACAAAGACAACTGAGGTGAAAAATCAAAGGAGGTGCACGGATGTGAAGTATGACACAAGGGAGATCGTTTTCGGGGATGGCAGGATGACGAAATGAGCGTGAAGTAGGGCCACAGACACTTACCGTACACCTTGCCGATAATGCCCACGGCGGACGTCATCTGGAGATCCGGGAACGTCAGCGGCAGCGTGTGCGGATGGAGCTGAGCTGGCCCCCCGGGAGCCAGCTCACGCTCCGTTGACATCTTGGTCGGTGTCGGCGTCAGTTTGAGGCGGCGGCGCTGCTCCTGGAAAACGGGGAAAAGGGAGAAAAATCAATAGCGCTCACTAATATCGGTTTCTTTCTTATCTCCCGCAGCGAGTTCCTCTTCCTGCTCTCCACGCCAAAGGTGGCCCTGACGAATCCCAAGTGCGTGGTCAAGTCGGACATTGTGTGCGATCGCCAGCCGGCCTGCATTAAGTTTGCGTTGATAGACTCGGCGCAAGGTGAGGCTTTAGTATCCTAGTTTTATATATCTATCTAAATCGCACACTCTCTCCTATAGAACAAGCCAAAGTGAAGGAGATTCGCTTCAACAGCGATAACTTGAACACACTCGAGCTCCTGCAGCTGTGCAACAGACACGTCTCCAGCTTGGCACCCGTTGAGGAGGTCACCAACAAGGTCCTCACCAAGGCGGAGAAGCAGAAGCTGGGAGGCGGCGCCGGTGCTGGCAAGAAGGCAACCAAGAAGAAATAAAAGCCGTCATGGTGAAGAAAAACAAAGGAACGCTGGCGGTGATCGAGCAGATCTACCAGGATATACCAGCCTTTTCCGACATCTTCACCGAGGAGACCTTCTATATGTTCGCCTTCTGCTTTGTGTGCGCCACCATCCTGATGGCGTTCATCCTCTCCCGCTTCATCACCATCAAGCCCGTCGACTTCTGAGCCAAACTTTCTCTGTTTTTGTCAAATTCCTTCTCCGCACAGACGTACATTTGGAAATATATAAGCTTTAACATGTACCACTCCGCACTGTATTCGCTTTTGGGGACGACTGTGGTGCGAAAGGGCACGGACACGGGCACCAACGTTCGGTTCGGTTCAGCCTGTCGGTGGGTTTTTTCTTTTTTTTCGTATTTGAAACCAGTTTTTGGGCCCTGGCAAACCGGAAAATCATCTGCTCCTGCTGCCGATGTTGCTGGCTCTGCTCTGGCTGTTGCAAATATCAGCAGATGAGAGAGTCGCCTGGCGAGCAGAGCTTATAATCGCCATGGGGCGGGAGGAGCCGTTGATAATTGGACCAGAGGAAGTCGAGCAAATGTGCCAGAGATGCCATGCAAAGCGGACGTGGCTGGGGTGGACCCAACCACTGATCATTGATATTCATTGCTTATTTTAAAATATTTTTCCTAAACTAGAGATACGATTAAAGCATTTAAGGTTAAATCATTTCAATTAAGTTTTAAAATTATGAGAATTGCGTGGTCTAATCGGACAGTGTGTGCCGCCCTGCGTTAAGATTGCTATATTATTATAAAGTTCCCTAATATTATATAGGCTATCTCTCTAAATCGTAGCGTAACATATTTGTGAAGTTTGATCTTCGTTGCTTTGAATACATTGACATGGAAAAAATTGTTAAAAGGATAAACCCTAATATCTTTCTAATAATAATAAACACAGCTTTCAAAAATTGCATTATTAAATCGATATTCTGTAAAAAATTGGTTTCCTGGCATTAGGATAACTATAATGCTTCTTGAAACAACTAAATCTGCTTCAGAATTAAACGTTTTGAGGTAATAAATGCTTTTAAAAACAATCAGTTAACTAGTTTTAAAAAGAAACAACTCTATCCTATAAAGTCTGGATGGCATCATTGTTTTTTCAGATCTTTTCATTTAGACAAGCTGATTAAAAACACGAAATTTGAAAGTTTTTTATATAAATATTGTGGTTTCAGGGATATATATTTTATTCCCTGACGATACGTATTTTATGCTTATATAATATAATACTTATACTACTTTACAATATAAAAGCATTAAATACGTATACCCATGTGCGTATCGCCAGGGACAGACATCGCGCGCTAAGGATTACCAAAGCAAAACCTACACATTTCGATGCAGCTTGCGATATTTGGATAATTGAAACAAGAATTAAAGGGTGGTTATTGTTAACGGGCTCCAACCATGTATTAAGATCTGTTGAGAAATTTCAGTAATATAGATCTTTTCTTTTTATCTTGATTTATTTTAAATATTTCTATTTTTACCTCTTAGAGATAAAAACATCTAGAAAACTATTTAAACAATTGAAAAATTGATTAATTTTTCAATTAAAAAACCCCAAAAACAAAAGGCTTACATAACTTGATAAAGCTCAACACGTATCCTTGATCAAAAACTGTTCAAAGCTTAATACCCCCTTTATAGAGTTGGTCAGCCGTAAGTGCAACAGGCGACGGGAAAGCGGGTAAAGCTTCTTGAAAATGCCAAGACAGCTGTTGAGATGGAGCTGTCTTTTCTTCGCTCCCACGCGGGAAAACTCACACACACTCACGAACTATTTCATAAGCGAAGAAAGTGCACTCGTCACTCGAAGCTTTGAGCTAAAGTTTTTAAAATGGCGCGTTATCTGTCTGTGTGAGTGTGGGGCCTGTGTGTGTGTGTGTGTATCTTGGCTTGCAACAGCCGAAAAATGCAGGCAACTAACTGTTGAAGTGGCTGGGGGCAGCCAGCAGTCAGCAGCTGCAAATGTTTTCGGTGAAAGTTGTTGTCTGTGATTAATCGAATTCAATTCGGAGTTGGCAAGTTCAATGTCGGGCCAGCAGCAGGAGCTTTCCCTCCCTAGCTTCCCATCTCTGCCGCTGGTCAGCCATGTTGAAGGAGTCGTTGTCGCGTCGGAACTTTCGCCACCCACTCGGAGCTCGGATACTTTGTGGCCTGACGTAATGCGGGCGCGGGGCGAGAAGGTAGCGAGCGAACTAACGAACGAACGAACGGTATTCTATTGGAAGCTAAGGATGTGAATGTGACCTTTCTACCAAAACATAAACACAGTGGCAGTATGGTTGTCCTGCTTGCTCCCGCCAGTCCGCTGCTCTTGAAATTTCCTATAGCATATGCTCAGGCGCCATTTGTGTGTTTTGTTTTTTCTTCCTTTCCTTCTGTATTTTTCTTCAAGTTCTTTTCTTTTTCCCATGCTATTTGGGCTTGAAGTTTCAATTTTTGATGTCCCTGCAGCTGTTCTGGAAGCCTCTTGTGCAGCCGGCAGAGTCGAAAACCCCCGTCCCTCTATGTTTACTCACCTTATCGCAAAAGTGCAGCTGACTTTATGGTCGCCCTTTTCCTAGTTTTATCAGCTTTATCAGCGGCAAATCGAGCGTTTTTGTTTGCGAATTCCGATTATTCGAGTGGAACTCATTAAGGAAACACGTTGGGTCTGGCGTCCTCACCGAATAAACGTTGCGGGCGCACTAACTGCTGGATTTATGGTTAAAAAAGGCGACAAATATAAGTGCAGGAAATGGTTAAAACGCAATTTCTTTCGTGTGGTGGCTGTTGTTGTTGGTGTTGCCAGATCGCCGCACTCACAGATACGGGCACCCGCACACTGTTGCACTACCGTCGCCGCCGCGGTATGGCAACAAAATTGCGAATTCCAAAAGCTTTTTGTTTATTTTGTTATTTGACGACACACACACACACACACATACAGTCCGGAGGAGTCTTATTTTATTTAATTTTATTTTTTGCAAGCTCCAACGCCGCTTGCGTGTGCGAGTGAGTCAAAGTCAAAGGTTGCGAGTGTGTGAGAGAGCGCTCGCTCTCTGTCGCACTCGCTATCTCCCTCGCTCGCAGAAGCTAATTGTGGTTGTTGTTTTGCTTCTGCCTTGTTTTTTTTTTTTTCTAGTTACTTTGGATTTTGTTTTTGCCGCGGCTTCTAACTGTTTTATGGCAACAACTTTGGAGGGAAAAAGCTTTCCCTACCAAAAACGCGGAGCAGTCATTGGAAAAAAACATACAGGCTGCCACAAAAATCACACACACACACACACGCACGCACATTAGCCAAAGCACCAGCACTCACTCACACACGCACGCAGAGATTGCTGCAAAATGAAAGCACCAACAACAACAGATACAAAACATACAAGCAAAAATTGCACGGAAAATATGGAAAATTACTGCAGAGTTGGGATAATGTTATATTTCGTATGGTTTCCGTATCCGTATCCGCTGTCAGAGGAGAGATCGCTTGAGATCGCGTTATGTATGAGAATCGAGAGCCAACTACAAAAATTGCAAACGCGCGCGATTTGCACAAGACAAACACAACTTATAGGCAGTGTTGCCAACTCTGCGGGTCGTAAAAAAGCTTAACCAGCCTTTGAAAAAAGCTATAAGCTTAAAAACTGTGATGGTATCTAAAAGATACATCGAAAACTATAGAATAATGCAGTAGCGTTGTGTGTCTGTTATAAAGTTCTTAGAAAGCTTAAATAAAACCACTTTTGCCTTAAAATTAGCTATAACTCTTGATGCCAATTAAAAAAGTCTAAAACTAGTGGAAAATAAGCTAAATTGTCAACACTGCTTATAAAATAAATATTGTTGAGAGAGCGCGCCAGAGAGAGAGAGCGTATCTGTGTGTGGCTCGAGAGCGTGTATCTGTGTGAGACTCGGCGATTCGGAAAGCGGCGGCGCCGAAGAGCAACAGTGCGTGCCAAAATTGTATGTCTGTTCCCGCACACTTCGTGCTAGAGAGGGACAACCATACAGGGTGGGTGCGCGAGCAGAGTGGCAAGCTTTTCGTTAGGGGGACACGACGCCACCCAAAACGATGACCTTGACGGGATTACAATTACCGTTACTGGCCATAAATCAGCCAATTGGCCTTTTGTAGCTTACCAAAATTTGTTGTAGGGAGTACTAATTAGATTTTATGATTTTGTAAGTTTAGAATCGAGTGACGAAAGCTTGAAACGAGCAAAAAGCTGAAATATGTTTATGTTTTTATAGAAAATCTCAAGACTATGCAGACTCAAAAAATTTAAAAATATAAATCGATTAAATACATCTTAAGTAGTCAGATTTTACCGATTTTAAAGCTGGCAAGGATGATATTGTTCACATACCCGATAATCCAATTAAAATATACTTTGAATAATTTAAAGTTTGAATATTTATACTTATTTAATAAGGCCCGTTTTTATACCCTTGCAGAGGGTATTATATATATGCAACGCAGTGAAGGAGGCATCTCCGACCCCATAAAGTATATATATTCTTGATCAGCATCACCAGCCGAGTCGATCTTGCCATGTCCGTCTGTCTGTCTGTCGGTTTCTACGCGAACTAGTCTCTCAGTTTTTGAGCTATCGAGCTGAAATTTTTCGGCATAGTCTTATTTCTTTAGCACGCAGTATATATGTCGGAACGACCGAAATCGGACTACTATATCCTATAGCTGCCATAGGAAAAGTGGCGAAATTAATGTAAAAAAAATTTTAACTTCTCTGTTTTTCAACGTATTTCTATAAATTTTAAGATATAGCAGTTTTTTATGGTTCTAGAATTACGGTTTTAATTTCATTAAGATCGGACAACTCAATCATATAGCTGCCATAGAAGCGATCGGTCGATTATATGAAAATGTAAAATTCTACATGTAAAATGTAAAACTTACAAAATTCGATGTTTTTTCAACATTACTAAAATGGTTCGATTTTCAATGATCCAATTGCAGACTGCAAGGGTATACCAACTTCCGTTTACCGAAGTTAGCTTTCTTTCTCGTTAGTTTTGTAAATGTAAAGTTTGGTTCTGCGTTTGGTCTTATATTCCAAACATTCCGCTACTCAAATGGACGGAAAGTTTGACATGGCTAGATCTACTTGACTGTTGATGTAGCCTAAAAAATACATACTGATAGCATACTTTGTGGTACTTAGATTTGAACGATTTCAGCTCTTTCGTTTATTCCTTTGAGTGAGCTTCCCCATTACTTACTCGATTTCCTTCCACAAATTAAGATTTTTTTTTGTAATGCATCTGTAACTCCCTTGGTAATTTATTCCGAATCGAAAAATACTTAAAAACGTGAAAAAATATGCTGTCGACGAACGCATTTGGGTTATTGTCGTTTACACAAGCGAAAGCTATTTCTGTTTCTCCTCCTGCTTTTCGGCGGGATCGGTGTTCTCATCCCTGGCGACGACGGCGGCAGCGGGGGTCTCAGCTTCGCCCTTCTTCTCACTGGCCGGCGGGTCGACGTTCATGGTGGCGCCAGCGGGCAGGCTTTTCTCCAGGGCTCGCACAAATTCCTCCAGGTTGCCAGAGTAGGCAGCGGCCACGGCTTCATTGGACAGTTCGAACTGCTTGACCACTGGACCCAGTTGGGCCGACTGCAGGGCATTGGAGAACTGGGCCAGGGCCTGCTGGAACTGCGGGGAGGTGATGTGGTCCTTGATCTGCTGCTTGCGATCCTCGTCCGCATCCTCCGACTCAGGCAGGTGCACGATCAGCGACTTGACACGTTCCGGATCGGCGATGAGCTGATTGATGGCCTCGGCGCCGGAGAGCGCCGTCGAAAGGTCAATGTTCAGAGATCGTCCTGCGCCATGTTCGGGGGAAAGATTGGATAAGTAGGCTTGGAATGGGTTGGCATAGGCTCCGGTCGATTCTGACGCCGTTGTGGTCGATGTGGTTGAGTTCTTACCGGAGGCATCCGCATCTATGGACGAGCCGGCACTACCGGCGGCCTCGCCGGCCTGCGAGTTCACATTGCTGCTGCTGCGGCTGCTGCCCGATTTGGAACCCTTGGAGGGGGCGGACGGGGTGCGTGGCACAGTGACATTGTCGGGCGTCTGCAATGCCGAGGCACCGCCGCCGCCGCTGCCGCCGCCACCCGATGACGAGGTGTTGCGAGAGGATGGCGTACGGGAGCTGTAAGGGATAATAGTATCAGACGGGATAGAGTATTGATATCTGCAAGGGTCTATTAAATAAAGAATTAAGCACTCAAACTCACTTCATTTGGCCCAGCAGAGAGCTCAGACCTCCCATCTGACCGACTCCTCCGAACAGCTGCATCAGCTGCTGCTGCGACATGTTGTTGAGCATGTACTGTAGGTCGCCATCGTTGCTGCCGCCACCGCCGCGCTGATGGGCAGCCGGGGGATTGTTCAGCAGCTCGTTGATGCGGCGACAGTGCTCGTCATCCTTATCGGTCTTCGGCTCCTGCACCCAGAAGAACATGCGTCGCGTCGAGGACTTGAACTTGAGCACGTAGACGCGCCCGCTCTTGCACTGCTCGACGCGCTTGTACTCAAAGTCGTCGGGGAAGACGATGAGGTCGTCCTCCACCTTGCCGGAGGTGCGGTCCTTCCAGCAGAAGTGCATCAGGCCGTCGTCGCTCTGGGTCATATAGACCAGGCCCTTGCGCGTGTCCGGGTGGACCATCTTGCCAACCATGTTCATGCGGCCGGCGCGGAACTCCACCAGGTTGCTGCTGTTGCTGGAACTGCCCAGTCCACTTTGTCTGCCAAACATGATGCGGGCGCTTCTTGAGAGCTGCAAGTGCGGAATTCGAGATTTTGTTGTAATGACGCAGTTTTTATGCGAAATTCCCAGCTTGTCCGGTGCTCAGGGGTCAGGGGGTTATCTCTAGGTGTTGTTATACTTACGGGATATATAATGCGTCGAATTTAAAGGATTTTTGAAAATATTCAACGAATCGGCCTTCTTCGATGACGGGCAAGTTTTTGTGTCAGTGTTGCCAGATGAAAATTTTGCTTTCCCCCTAAAAAATCTCAAAGAGTCGATATTTCCCCCTAAAAAATTCCCCTAAATTTAAAAAATCTGTTAATTATTAATTGGATTTACAAATTAATTTATATTAAAAATGTAATAATGTTGACAGTTGCAATTGTCTCCACTTCACAGACACAAACAAACGAGCGTTCAAGGTTCCTCTTTAAACTCCTTTTCGTTGCCAATGAGGTGAGTTTCTCACATCTGCTTCATCCAATCAGCTGTTCCAGCGCGGAAGAAAATACCCCTAATATCTATCTGGTATTTTCTAGAGTGTCTGGATTTTCCCCCCGCCGCCATATGGTATCACCCCGCAAGATTTCTTTCGAGCAACAAATCTACGATTTTTTATTGAAAAACTGAAAGCCTCCGGGAACAGTTAATTCTAATTGCGACTTAAAAAAAAGAATTGGTTGACTTGCACTTTTGTGTAAGAGCAGACTATAAGAGTATAAGTGTAATAGTGGTAAAATCAGTGCTTTTCCTGCATTTCCTGCGACGCAGTTCCGAGTGGTAAGTGGCAAACATTTTCCAGCTGAACAATTGAATTGCGCCAGAACGCAAATATACCTGCCCTGCATCAACGGCGGGCAAATAAATATTTAATTATGGAGCTCGATCGGCTGCTTAAATTGTTCAACTTTGTTGCGTCATGCCTTTTGTCTCGGCTTATTTACTTATTTACCTTTTAATTGCACTCCAAACGACATCTTTCTAGTCTCTCTTTCGAGTCTCTTCTCGTTTCGCTTCCCTATTCTTCTCTTGCGCTTCTTTGTTTAGATGTTTACTGCCTGGTCTGGCTCTTCCCCTCTCCGCTTTGCTGACCCATTTTCTAGTCTTTGTTTGCTTTATCTCACCTGTTAGGCCGCCGTCCCTTGTAGGTGAATCACCTTGGGTCTTCAAAACCCGTTTTCGCCCTCGAACTTGGCACGAATTACGCGCAAAAATAATAAATAAATAACAATTTTCATCAAATGCCTCTCACGTTTCTCAAAATGGTGGCAAAGTAGCAACAAATAAAGTCAGACCAAAATGGCAGACGGCGACTTTTCGAAACTAACTGAAAAAAGCAATACGAAAGCAATGCAAAAGTGGAATGGCCGATAAGATAACGCGCACCGTTCGTACGACTTCGAAAACAACAAACTAAACAATATCGCAGAGCAAAGCAAAGGCCGATATAAAATTGTATAAAATGTATATGTATGAAAGTATATATGTATACGCCCCGCAAATTAGTCAAGCAGCAATAAAACATTTAGGTAAAGTCCTCTGTTTCTGGATAAGAAATTGTTTGTAGGCCGATTTTACATTTTATTTAATGATTCGATTTTTAATAAATTTTCTGAATATTTGAGCTATTTTCGTTGTTTAAAGATTAAATTTATTAAAAATTTTCCTATTCTTTCATATATATTTTACTAAAGTTACGAATTCTATAAGTCTTAAAATTTTTTACGATTTTATAAATGGTTTGTATATATTTTTTATTGAAAGCAGAAGCTTAGAACTGTAACTTACAAGAACAAATATGCGAAAACCTCTAGTGCGAAATGTTTTCCCTTATTCTAGTCAGTAATTTACATAAATTTGCTTAAATTGGTATACAAAAAAGTTTAATAATATCTTTGTTGTTCAAAATAATACATATTTTTTTACAAATACAAGTAATAA
The DNA here is from genome assembly GCA_008042535.1 of Drosophila tani. Taxonomy (NCBI): domain Eukaryota; kingdom Metazoa; phylum Arthropoda; class Insecta; order Diptera; family Drosophilidae; genus Drosophila; species Drosophila tani. Next base: position 50,802 of record VNJO01008746.1, on the reverse strand, counting down.
AGCTGAATTTAAAGATTTTAATGTTATATTATAGGAAATCCTAGAAATGTTCCATAAAAATGCTAAGGAATATGATAATAAGTTTCTAATTGACAATAATAATACTAATAAATTATAATAATTAAATACTGACTCATATATTAAGCTTAGACATGCTCTCCATTATATTTTTCCCATATTTCAATAGCTGTAAGTGCCACAGCTTTAAAATGCCAGAAATCAGGTTTACGGCTGTTGGGTTAACTTCTCGTGACTCGTTGTGGCTCAGAGAGATGGCTAATACTAATTGTGTGATTTTTCGTTGTACTTTTTCAGACTCCCCACAATGCGCACAGCTGCGATACTTCCCCTTCTGGCCCTGCTGGCGGTGGCCCAGGCCGTCTCCTTCGCGGACGTGGTCAAGGAAGAGTGGCATACGTTCAAGGTGAGTTCTAGTCGTGATCTCGATTTGTCATCCTAGGAAATCAGAGCCGTCGAACGAGCACAAGTGTTCTCCGGTGACAACAAGGGCTTACTAGCGATGATTAATCATTAAAATTGCATTATTTTTTGGGCCTTTGTCTTGCGCAGACTTTTGTTTGCGTAGTTGGGTTGCATTCTTCCGTTTGTGACGCGGTTCTTCCAGAGCTGAGTCACTACTGCGAATGTGAATGCACTAAGCTGGGCGGCCTCATCAAAAAAGAGTCCAGATAAGTCCAGAAGTCTAGCTTACAGCAGTCACATGCCGCCGACGACTCACATGACCAAGCTGAGGCGGTGGTGGGGCTTAGGCTCATCCGTAAACATCGGATGAATGGACAGGCTGTCGGTCGGTCGCCCACTTTTGCTCCATCGCGGGTCAGTCCCACTGATAACTGGACCACACTGATAAGCAGCGGGACAATAGTACCATTTGCACCACTTTTGCGCCAGTACATGATTCTTTCCTAATCGTCATCGTCATGTGGCTAGGCCGACGACTTTGGTTCTTGCCCTGGTTCTGCATATTTGCATATTTAGCATATGATTCAATGGGTTAATTAGGTTTATAGCTTTGCTCACCACCGCAACATCCTTTGTCTAGTTGCTATCAATGGATTTTCCATGGTATAGTTTAGTTTATTTACTGTACCCCAATGTGACATCCCTATTCCTTATCGATACGAGTGATAGGTCGCTGATTTTTTTCTTTTTTGTATATTAATATAATTATTCTCTATAATGCCGTGCCAAGCGCCATTAGCTGCAAATGGGGGCGTATAATTATAAATTCGTAGTGCAGATTTCGTGTAAGATAAGTCCCACTGGCATAAAGTACACACATGTAATTGGTTTTGATATTTTCCCCGAAATATTTATTGTTCCTTTTCGTTGGAATGTTTACTCACATTGTTCTTTTTTGTGACCACCCGCATTTTTGTCCATTTCTATCTTTTTATAAGATTTTTGGGGTTCCCCATTCATTATCCCGTAAATAGCTGAATATGAAGTTATCTCAGATTATGTTATTTTTTGAATATTTTGTATGTGAATCAATGGTTTCGGGGAATTTATTCTGTATTATTATTGAAGCATATTTCTGATAACATTGAATGATGGTCTTTTTCTACGAAACGTCAGTTATACGAAAGAAGAGAATAGAATAAAAAAGATTTCTCCCCTAGAAAATTGAAAATAACAAAATATTTAAGCCTAAGCTAGGCTATAACTGAAATTTCATTACTTGCAATTACTTCTATCTTTGAATTAAATGAACTAAATGCATTTAACTAAAATGTATAATTTCTTATAGCCAAGAATTGTTAGATCAGAATTGTTAATCATAATGTCTGTTTGACTTAAGCATAAAAACCCTTTTTAAATGAATAATGCATTTACTTCTTTAATAAGATTAATAAGTAGAATTTAATGTATTTTCGACTTTATGTGCGTCAGTGTAGAACCCAAAACATCTGTTGCACAGCCACGGTCACACTGGCATAAAAGTGCTGCCCATTCAACGTTCAACTGATAGGCCGCGAAATTCAAACTCGATTGCTAACGCCTGGGATTCCAAAGACTCATGTTGAGCAAAAGCAAAACTATATAGTCCGTTATCTGCGAGCAGTCCAAAGTTGCAAATGCACAGCTGCAAAAGGCACCAAGCATACTGAACTGTTCGGAGCACTGATAAGCGTCAATTACAGTTTTAATGCGTTTCAGCAGTTTCTCCGGATTCCGCGAACAAAGATGTGGAAAAACAGAGCCGAATTACGAGTGCTGGGGGGTCGTCCGAGCCGAGCGTTGTTTTGGAAATGACGCGTTACGCCGCGCTTATCAAATTGGCATTTCGAATTAGCTGTCAGGCGTTTTTTATTTTGTTTCGAGAGCCGAAAAGCTTTCAGAGAGTAAACCGAGCGATGAGCAGCAAGTGCACACGAAGGCGACCAAGAATGAATCGAACAAATAAGTAGAATATAGCGCCTGCCGTAAATAAACAAGTGGGGAAAAATTTGGCTGACTTGCAAAAGCAGAAGAGGCATTGATTTTTTGTATACGCCACACTCTTTGTGAACCGGTTGGTATTTTTGAATACATTGCCCGACATCCTTATAAATCATGCTATGCTGTATGGGAAACCGGTTGCTTTTTTGAACCGTGCCATTATATGCGCGCGCTGCAGAAATAAATATGGAAGAAGAAACAAGAAAGGAAGTGGATTTTTGAGTGGCGAAGCGCTCATACCCTTAGGGTTAAAATAAAAAAATTAATTAATCTATATACTTAAAGGATTTTTAACCATCTTTTCTATGACAGCTATGGGATATAGTTGTTTGATCTGTATATATAATGTAGTGGCGTATAAAAAAGATAAATTGTGAAAGTTTTGCTGTGATATCTTTAAAAATAAGAGAGATAATCCCATTAAGGCGAATTTGGCGGACAAACGGACAAGCGGACAAGCCTCTTATATACCCAAAGACTCCCCCTTACTGCTTAACATTTGAGAAAAATTCGAGTACTCTCTGGTTAGGGCATAACAAGAAATGTGTGTGTGGAGTACAACGACGACGCTTCCTCCAAATAGTTTGGGTAAGGCCTACGTAGGTTGCTCGCGCGCTCGTTTTCGCTCGCTCAGCGATAGAGGAGTGTGTGTGTGGGAAGTCAGCCTGTATGCGTGTGTGTGAGCACACACCACCACCGAAAGCGGTCTCTGGCTGTATTTTCGTTATTTCCCTCCCGACGCTCCAAGCAAACGGTCGAGTCGCACCAAGAACGGCAAACGCTCACCAGAGAGCAAAGAAATAAAAGGAGACCAGGCCAGCACCAGCCCCCGCCACCGAAACGAAAGAAAAGCACGCGCGTCATCGAAAATAAAGAAAAAACGTGCTATTAAACCCCGAAAAAAAGCAGAGTAAATACCATTTGAGGACTTACATAAAAGCCATGGCCGATGCAAACAGTCTAGACGTCTCCGTGGATGTGGTGTGGCCCACCATCATTGTCCTGGCCATGCTGGTGGTCAACGGCTTCGTTTTTGCCTACATCATGCGAAAGCGCCGGGAGGTCAGCAAGCACCTGTCGGAGGAGCACCCGCACACCTCGTATGCGGCCACCAGTCAGCAGGTTGTGGTCTCAGCGCCGCTGGAGGATCCCGAGGACGATTCCTGTGCCATCCAAATGGAGCGTCTGTAGCCATCGTCGCTCTAATAGCTGGCCAGCCGTAGGTCTCATAGCTCAGATACTCACCATCCTTCGTCCAGGCGCTCATCATCAACGAATGCAACGAATTTTCCTAAGCTGCAAAACTGCAAAAAGCTGAATAGTTCAAAGATATATACGATGCTACCTTTGCTCTCTGTTGCCTGCGAAAAATCTTGCTTATACTTTTAGATAGATATAGAGATACAAAGCGTATACGTATCATCGCATCGAGTGCCCAGAACGCACGTGCATTTAATTACTGTTTCTAAGTTGTTAATTTTGCTACAAAGAGTATATAGAAATAATAAAAAACGTGTGAATTTTATCATACTTTATCGAAAATTCAAACTGGATTGTGTGTGTTGAAGTGAGTGGTTTCGGTTTCGAAGAAAATCAATAGGTCGTTGCTGCAGGCTTTCAAAAGGCTTCCCCGCCAAGTGGAACGGCGGGCGTGGATATGGTGGATGCATGTCTTAAATTCGAATCAATTATGTCAATTATACGAGTCAGCGGTGGACAACTCGGGGTCCCCATTGGCGGGCCCCCATCCGGTCCATTTGGGGGCGACAATTGCTGGCCCCCTTGGATCGCTCGCTCTCGCGTTCGTTCGGCTTTGATGTCCAAAATAATTACATATGCATGTTTTCTCACACATGACAACGCCACTCAGAGTTATTTTACTTATTTTAATTTGTGTGACGAGCGAGGGGTTACGGTTACCCTGTAATAATCTCAGTTACTGTATATAATTCAGAAACCACAAAAGCGATAAAGTTCAAGCTGAAGGCGGTGATTATTATTTTATTTTAGGAAGTTGAGGTGATAAACACTGAAATTAATGTCTTCTTTAGCAAGTAATGAGTTATTTTAGTTGAAAATCTATTAAGAAAAGGTTCTGTTTAGCGTAAAAATATTATATTTTGAAGAGTTTACATTGAAAGCGTTTAGTTCTTAAGCTACCTTCCGTCTTAACAAATTTAAATTTAATAACTATCGAGATTTTTATTATAAATCTGAATTATTTCGAATTTAAAGTTATATATTTACACTTTTTTTTATCAGATTTAAAAGAAAAATAGTTTTTACTCTTTATGACAATAATTTCCTTAGATTAAGAGCACGAAATTCCCATGAAAACTAGACTTAAATCAAGCGCTGCCGATGATAGCTTCGCCGGCGTCACCTTCATCTCGCCGGCTCACGTTACCCTGCCCAAGTCTGTGGACTGGCGCACCAAGTGCGCTGTGACCGAGGTCAAGGATCATTTAAGTTTGACACGAACCTTTACTTATGAATAATTTTCAAAAGAAGCCATAAATGTATCGAATATTTATTGACTCTTAAATCAAAATCACCCCCAGAGATGTAAAAACTATTTATATATAACCAAAAGCAATAGATATCAGCCCTGTCGACTTTTCCATTCGTTCTCTGAAAGCAATTCCCATTTATAGCTATCATTTGTTTAGTTTTCGTAGCTATTTCCGTGCTGTACAAATATGCGAGTCGTCACGGACAAACAACCCTGAACTGGGACTGGGACGGGACCAATGCAGCGGGACTAGATCAGGGCACATTTCGTGCTGGCCTACCTGCGGTGGAGCTGTTGTTGTTATTGTTTATTACCTGGAACATTAACACCATTCCTTGGTTCCTTGGTTCTTTTTTCCTTAGTGCCATCGTTAGGCATGATTTTATGGTCATGCTGGGTTTATGGAGGCGACTACTGTTCCATAACTCAGAGCATGTCGCTCGTGCCAGGTTGACGGGTCCGTGATAAGGTTATCTCGAGATTAAGAACTCTTGGTGGCCCAGTCAGATCGTAAATCTGGTTTACGTAAACGATTTTCTGTTGCCTTGGCCTATGTGATTTCCAAATAGTTGTCGAGAATTGCATTTAAATGTTGCGTTGCCTTGCCTTTCCACCTGAACTTTGTATCTAATCGTTGCTAATAATTGATAAGAGCTAACACGGTGATAAGGAGTGACACTATCTGAACGAGACTTTCTGTTTATGTATATGCAGCTGGAGCACCGCAAGAACTACAACGATGAGACCGAGGAGCGCTTCCGTTTCAAGATCTTCAACGAGAACAAGCACAAGATTGCCAAGCACAACCAGGCCTGGGCCTCCGGCAAGGTGAGCTTCAAGCTGGCGGTCAACAAGTACGCCGATATGCTGCACCACGAGTTCCGTCAGGTGATGAACGGCTTCAACTACACCCTGCACAAGGAGCTGCGGTAAGAAACACTTCTTCCTCCTCCACACTAGAACTCTGAACTTAATTACTCAATTATTCCCCTTGTAGCGCTGCCGATGATAGCTTCGCTGGCGTCACCTTCATCTCGCCTGCTCATGTCACGCTGCCCAAGTCTGTGGACTGGCGCACCAAGGGCGCTGTGACCGAGGTCAAGGATCAGGGACACTGCGGCAGCTGCTGGTCCTTCTCCAGCACCGGAGCCCTGGAGGGTCAGCATTACCGCAAGAGCGGCGTGCTGGTCTCCCTCTCCGAACAGAATCTGGTCGACTGCTCCACCAAGTACGGCAACAATGGCTGCAACGGCGGTCTCATGGACAACGCCTTCCGCTACATCAAGGACAACGGCGGCATTGACACCGAGAAATCGTATCCCTATGAGGCCATCGATGACTCGTGCCACTTCAACAAGGCCACGATTGGAGCCACCGATCGCGGATTCGTCGATATCCCCCAGAAGGATGAGAAGAAGCTGGCCGAGGCTGTGTCCACCATTGGTCCCGTGTCCGTGGCCATTGATGCCTCCCACGAGTCCTTCCAGTTCTACTCGGAGGGCGTGTACAACGAGCCTGCCTGCGATGAGGAGAACCTCGATCACGGTGTCCTGGCCGTGGGCTTTGGCACGGATGAGTCTGGCCAGGACTACTGGCTGGTCAAGAACTCGTGGGGCACCACCTGGGGCGACAAGGGCTTCATCAAGATGACGCGCAACAAGGAGAACCAGTGCGGCATCGCCACCGCCGCCAGCTATCCCCTGGTCTAAGGTCCAGAACTGATCAGATATATATTCACTAGCCACAGTCCCCTCATATTATAGAAACGGAGAGAAAAAACAAGAAATACTACCCAACGCAAGCATCTCAAATGAACTTTAATTAACTTCTAATCGATTATTGGTCCCAGAACCCTATATTTTAATCTTTGATTTTGTATTCCTTGTATTCCTTGGTTCCCATTACATTCATACATTCTGCCATCACATACAATATAAGTGAACTCTTGCTGTGTTGATGTTTGTAGAAAAATAAATAAAAAATATATAAAATTATAATATAACCACGAACTTTATTTAGGGATAATTACGACAAATTGCGTGGTATTTAAGGGGCTTCTTGTCTTTTTTATTATTAAGTTTTGATTTCTGCAGATTATACCATCCTCCCACACAGTTCATTCGTGTGAAAGAGTTCATAATTCCATATTTCAAATGATCCTTGTCACCAATGTTTTCGTTTTCGTAAATGGTTAATTTCCAATTATATATTTAAATATCGCGGAAGAGTGCATTTGTCTCGCTAGTTTCCTAAAATTTCGAATTTTTCTCGCTCGGTCACACTTAAATCGCTTTTGACATTGTGGCTGCCATATTTTACATCCCATTTTACACACATTTTTACTAACCTCTTCTTAAGCTTACTATAAATTTTATAACTCAACTTTTATAGCACGATTAAATGACCTAAACGGTGACAAACTACATTTTTCTTGTATATTGTTTGACGATTTTGTGTAATCTATGGGATTTGGCCCAGGCTCAGATCAGCTGTTTATGGATATAGTTAAGTAATTTTATAGCAAGAAATCAGCTGTCTATAGCAAAATAAAAGTGTGACCACACTTCTTATTGTTATTTTTCGGACAAGTTAAGGGATTACCCGACCCAGACCTGGTCACTCTGCAAAAGTTGGGCAATAAGTTTCCGAAAATGCAAAAATAATAGTTTTTGGAGCAAATTAATTAAGAGTCCCTCCAAAGATGCTGTTGACACTTCGCGTGCAGGGAACACGACTCTGCCCACGTCCGGTGAGCGCCACCCGATGCCTGGCCAGCAGTGTGGCGGCGGAGAAGTCACCACCCCCACCCGCCCAACCACAGCTGGAGGTCAATGGGAGCACGTACGCCACCGACAGCTGGACGAACGTAACGCCCAAGATCCTGTCCTATCTGGGCGCCAACAAGCACCTGCAGAAGGATCACCCGCTGTCCATCATCCGCCAGCGGATTGTGAACTACTTCTATGCCGCGTATCGTAATCAGCGCGGGAATCCCCTGTTCTCGGTCTACGACAAACTGAATCCGGTGGTCACTGTGCAGCAGAACTTTGACAATCTGCTGATACCCTCGGACCATGTGAGTCGCCAGAAGTCGGACTGCTACTATGTCAATCAGCAGCACCTGCTGCGCGCCCACACCACCGCCCATCAGGTGGAGTTGATCTCCGGGGGGCTGGACAACTTCCTGGTGGTCGGGGAGGTGTACAGGCGCGACGAGATCGACAGCACGCACTACCCGGTGTTCCATCAGGCCGATGCCGTGCGTCTGGTCACCAAGGACAAGCTGTTCGAGCGCAATCCCGGCCTGGAGCTGTTCGAGGAGACGTGGTCGGGCCAGCTGGCCGATCCGAAGCGCATCCTGCCCTCCTCGAAGTTCATGGACCAGACCAAGCAGCCCTGCCACACCCTGGAGGCCGTCAAGCTGATGGAGCACGAGATGAAGCACGTCCTGGTGGGCCTGACCAAGGATCTGTTTGGGCCGCGCATCAAGTACCGCTGGGTGGACACCTACTTCCCCTTTACGCAGCCCTCGTGGGAGCTGGAGATCTACTTCAAGGACAACTGGCTGGAGGTGTTGGGCTGTGGAATCATGCGCCACGAGATCCTGCAGCGCGCCGGCGTCCATCAGTCGATGGGCTATGCCTTTGGCGTGGGCCTGGAGCGTCTGGCCATGGTCCTGTTCGACATACCGGACATCCGGCTCTTCTGGTCGAACGACAGCGGTTTCCTATCCCAATTCAGCGAGAAGGATCTGCTTAACCTCCCAAAGTACAAACCCATCTCGCACTATCCGCAGTGCACGAACGACCTGTCCTTCTGGCTGCCGGAGCAGGTGGAGGTGGATGCCGGCTTCTCGCCCAATGACTTTTACGATCTGGTCCGCTCGGTGGCCGGGGATATGGTGGAACAGGTGGGTCCTTGCTTCGTTGCTTTCTTCCTTTAGTTATTATTATTTCCTTCAATTTACAGATCAGCCTGGTGGACAAGTTCAAGCACCCGAAGACGGGCAAGTCGAGCGTGTGCTTCCGCATCGTTTACCGCCACATGGAGCGCACCCTCACCCAGGCGGAGGTCAACGAGGTGCACAAGCAGATCGCCAGCGCCAGCGTGGATAGTTTCAATGTGCAAATACGCTAGTTAGTCATAGTTCCTAGTTCCGTTTTCAATTTAAACCAAAAAAAATACACTAAACCGTAGCCATCGAGATTCTTTTTTTTATATGGTTTTAAAGCACTTTACATTCTGTTCGATCCATTCGTTGGCATTTATCAGGAGGTTGGGATTATCCACGAACTCCTTTTGCGGCTGGCTGGCAGTCTTCGAACCACTCCTCACGAAGCCCGCCTCGCCCTCCTTGAGAATGCCCACGGAGCCCATGTCGTGCATGTTTACGGACTTGTTATTACGGAAATTCTGAATGCTCAAATGATCGAGAAGCTTGTCCAGATCCTCGGGCTTGGGCGGGCACTCCAGGAAGCTGGCAATGCTGTGAACCGTGCCTGGCAGATCCACCAGCATGTCCTCGTAGCGCAGGAAGAGAACATTATCCAGATGGGCGTGTTCCCGGGCTTCCTTCACATGACTGTAGTAAGGCAGCCAGGGATCTGCAAGGGATTAATTAAGAGAGTTTAGATAGATATAGTTAGGTTTTAGCAAAGATCCCTTACTTAGTCCCCGCTGAAAGTAGCGCCAGTAACGCTCAAAGTCTCCCACATAGCCCTGGGTGCGGAAGAGCCTGTTGAGATGATAGTAGGACACGGCCACATCCTTGGGATCGCGAACCACGTAAATGATCTTGCATTTATTCTCGAAGACGCTGGGCGGCATTAAGGAAAAGGGAAAGTGCGTTTTGATAAAGCGTCTCTGGGAGCGTGGCACCTCGCTCAAGGCCTCGTAGCCCGGTCGTGAAATCTTCTCAATGAACTCCAAGGCATCAGGGGACTCCTTGTTCTTTTCCATTAGCTCCTCCTTTACTTGGGGATGCATAAACACGGGAAATCTAAGAGGGAAATACGTTATAATAATTCCATGAACTCCTTCGCCTGGACTCACTCGAAAAATGGAAAACGCTCTGTAAGCGGTCGTCGCTGGGCCTGCTCAAAGTCCAGGCCATTGGCCAGCAGCCAAATGAGCTCCTGCGTCCAAGTGGTGCCAGAGCGGGGCACAGTGGCTATCCAGACATCATCCGGACGTGCCTCAAAGTTGTAGTACCCCTGCGCCTCCTCCTTGTACTTGTGGGGAAAGAAGTAGCCCTCGGAGCCGACCTGCACGAAGCCAGTTCGCTCGCCTGGATTTGTTTTGGAGAGAAATGAATGAATCTCGGCTAAGATATAGGAACCGGCTGAACAAACCATGGAAGTACTCCATCAATTCCGCATTGGTGGACTCTTCGACATTGCGAATTTCGTGGGGAAACTTCAGAGCTGACTTTTCCATTGCGCACGCCACCAGTTGCCAGAGTTGACTGCGGACCAGAGAGCGTTCGTTCCGTTGGGAAAGCTTGACCCCGCTTTCGGGCCGCAGAGAAAGTGGCGGCCGCCGCCGCTTAGCTTAGCTTAGCTCAGCGCAATTTAAATAACGTCTTGATACTTGTTGTTTTATTGTTTTTAGTGTTTTTAGTGCAAAGTACTTGCTGGGCAAGCACAAGCTGCGTCTTAAGTTGCATTGGGTTGGGCTTAGGTGCAAGTACACACACATGGGTGTGTTCCAAACCAGATTTTATTAATGGGACAGGAAAGGGGAAGGAATGACAGCTGAGATTATCAGGCCTAGATCACCAGAGGTGATAATTCTTGGGGATTTATTTCTTCATTTGTTTATTAAGCTTTTGCATAGAAAGATTTAACAAATGATTTAAATATAAATACTGAAAGACTATTAAATGTAATATTTACAAGTTTCAACCTTGAGAAAGCTAAAAATAAGCTTATATACATTTTAGAAAGTATGATGGCTGTGCTAGGTTCTATTTTGCATTAAAAAAACTATCAATAGGCTGCTAAATATTTACGAATAAAAGCTTAATATCCATAAATAAAATACGTTACACTTTTGGTGGTTTTAAAATTAGATATTTTATACACATGGGTATGTTCCAAACCAGATTTTATTAATGGGACAGGAAAGGAGAAGGAATTAAAGATTATCAGGCCTGTATCACTAGAGATCATCTCTAGTTCTAATTCTAATTCTCTCAGATTTATTTACGTCATTTGTTTTCAAAGCTTTAAAGCTTTAAACAAATACTTTAAATATAAATACTGAAAGACTATAAAATGTAATATTTACAAGGTTCAACCTTGAGAAATCGAAAAATAAGCTTATATAAATTTTAGAAAATATGATGGCTGGTTTAGGTTCTTTATTGCATTAATAAAACTATCAATAAACTGCTAAATATTAACGAATAATACGTTAATATTCATAAATAAAATACTTTACACTTTTGGATTATAGTTTCAGAGACATAAAAGAGTAAGGAATGATAGAGCAGACTATCAGGCCTAGATTATTAGAGGTGTTATTTCTTTGAGATTTATTTCTTAATTGGTTTTAAAGGCTTACTTACTCAAATTATAAAATCTTAAAGACTATAAAAATATATCTTTATATTATATTCAAAAATGAAAGGAAAGTAACTAGAGAAATCTCACAATGAGAAAGTACAAATTAAAAGTAACAAATTGGCTGGGTTATGTTCATTTAGCATTTAAAAATGTATCAGGAGGTTGTTAAATATTTACCAATAATACCCAAATATCCAAAAATAAAATACCTTACACTTTTGGCTTTTTAAAAATTATATATGTATTTACCCTTTGCACATACTAGGTATCTTTCAACAGTGCATCCACGAATAATTTGAAAGGTAGTCTTGTTCGAGTCTAGAATCAGGGGGCTTGGCTTGGTTGGGCTTACTCCTTCCCGTCGACGCTGTCGAAGAGGCGCATCAGCTCCTGCTCCTTGCGCTTGATGCGCTCCTGAATGTTGGCCACCGGCTCCGACTTGGGCACCTCGCGACTGAAGAACTCGTCCATGGACTTGAACACGTTCGTGTACTGGTTGTCGTAGCTGGCGTACATGATCGGTGGCGACTTCTTGGGTGGCCGCTTGGTCACGGCATTCCGGTCGGAGAACTCCCTCAGCTCGTCCAGATGCAGCTCCTCGTCCTGCTCGTGGGTGGCGAACCGGCGCGCCGACTGCCGATCGAAGCGAGCCTTCTGCTCGCGCCGCTCCCGATCGATCTGCTCCACCAGCTGCGCCGAGGGGCACATCATCTTGACGTAGCCGAGCAGCAGGCGATGGTCAAGGATCTCCGCTTCGTTGGTCTGGATGCCCGTCTCCAGCAGCACCCGTTCCTTGGCCTCCTTCTCTCTGGCCTTGGCCTCCTCCTCCGCCAGCAGGGCTTCGTACTCCTCCACAGGCCTGGGTTCTGGAACCACTGTGGGTTCCCTGCGCTGATTGGAGGCCGCGCCGCCGGCCGGCCGCCTGGATGGCCAGAGGCGGGCCCGGGCCGCCTGCTTGGCCGCCAGGGACATGACCCGCTGCTTGATGGGTTTCTTCACCTCACCCTCGGTGCCCTTCGACGGGAAATTCTTGCCCTGGGCAGCCTGATCCCACTGCTGCTTGGCCGTCTGCAGCTGGGCCGTCTGCCGATTGGTGTTGGCCCTCAGCGACGAGGCTATGGTGGGATGAACCAAGCGCACGGGTGGGCTGTTCTTGACCAGGCGACGAACTGGCAGCCTGGAAGCCGGAGCACCCGAGCCTCCATCGCCCGCTCCGCCGTGAACAGCCTTGCGTGTCTGTCCCGCCGTCTGCGTCGATAGAGGTGGTGCCGCCGCCACCATCTTGGGCCGGACTGTCACTCCCCCGGAGGACGTGTTGCCACGACCTCGAGGAGTCACAAGCGTTGCGGCACTCCAATCGGTGTGTTTGCCTTCCGAGTACATGTTTCGGCTTGGTTAAGAAGCACTATCTTGTCGAGTCGAAATCGATTGGATCTGTTTCCGGACTTTTTGGGGGTTTATTTGTTACAGGGAAATCTACTATAATTTTTCACAATACTTTCGGAGAATTGTTTGGTTTAGAACTGGTTGGAAGCAATGACGAAAAGTATATGATGATGACCGGTTGAATTTGTTCCCACCGCACTCTGGGATTGCTTCATGGCCTACTTGGATTATCATTTAAACTTGCTGAATTCGAGAATATCCCAGACATGATATATTTGTATCATGATCCCAGGAGGTTTCATAAAAAAAACGGATGTTTTAAACAATACACAATTCAGTATATTTTACAAGGTGGAGCTATCGCCTTTCGGCATACAACTTAAGAGCAGCGTGACCGTTTATAGTATTTTTTACAATGTAAAAAACGCTCTCGCTGTCCATAAATGCATTATTTTGCTAACAATTTAACTTTATTTAGTTCGGCACCATGCTACTAATAAAATTAAATAAAATTCTGAACAAAATAGTTCGTTTATAGACAGCGAGAGCGGTTTTTACATTGTAAAAAATACCATAAACGGTTACGCTGCTTAAGAGCTTCCATAGAAGCATCATATCACTTTGAGAACGTGGTGTTCTTAAAATAAGAAATTTGTCCTTTCCAATTTAAGAACTTTTATTACTTCAGTTAATTAAAAACAGAACTAAAAAGTTCATAATTTAAGATTTTTTATGAACGCAATTTAAGAATATTTTGTACACAGTTTAAGAATTACAGGTACTCCTCTAAATATTTGGAAAACGAGATTTTCTTAAATGATGTACATTTTGTATTCCGTTTGAGAATAAAAATTCTCAAAAACGTTATAAAATACCCAATACTTTATGTTCTTAAAAATTGTACTTAAATTAAGTAAATATCTCAAAGTAAGAACAAATGAACTTGGCCATTATTTTAGTACATATTTTCTAATTTTTCCTTACAAATTCCCTCTGTGTACCATTAATTGTGTTGGGCACCATAGTGGTGAGGTCGGAACCATAGGGCTTAAACTCCAAAAGCTTGCTTGGAAAGTACTACGAACATCGCATGAGAATGTAGGAAGATTTAGTTTTTGTTTTTGTATTCCTGTTTCCTCAGAAAAACTCTCCGTGGCTTTGATATGTAAGCTAACTGTTAGGTCTTTTCCAAAAAAAAAAACAACAAAAAAGAGTGTTCAACCTTGAATTCAATATTTAAATATAGTATTCAAGCATTTTCCACCCCAATAAATATACCAAGTTCGTACAGCTAGAGATAATGTGGAATATTTATTGAAATCAAATTGTCTTTTCACATATTAAATACACACAATGGGAATACATAGAGGCAGTCCATCCAGAGACTCCTTATGCTACGCTTATATATTTAAGTCATGGTCGTACATAGATATGGAACAGTTGCAGAACTTTAATGTTGCGGAACATATAGATTAGATTAGTGGGTTAAGGGGAATCTTGAAACCCAAAGTCATAAACCAATCGGGGACATCCTTCGTATTATAAATCGAAAACACCGAAGGCTGAAGAAGTTGCAACCGAAAAGTGTTCACTTTGAGGGCTCCATGTCTCTATGCTCGAATCAAAAACATTCGCACATGATGGCGCCCCAGCGAGAAGGTCAGGTCAGATCGTCGAGCTGTCCCTGATCTTCTCGTGCGGGCGCACATCAAGTGCGAATCTATTTGGTAGGTTGTTTTGCTAATTGGCGCATGGATGATCGCAGATCGCACAAATGCCAATAGCAAAGTCAAAAAGAGGACCACACGGTCACTTGTTATTCCAAGCGACTGCATAGTCCTCATAGATTGGAGATAGCTACTCTCCTAAGAAGCTTCCACTTATGAAATCACACACTTGGACTTGTTCTCCTTTGGCGGAGGCGTTGGCGCCCTCCGTGGTGGCCAACCGAAATTGTTCCAGTTGCCATGCGGCTCGTAGAAGGGCGGCGGACGCCGGTACTCATCGGACATGGGACGAAGATTCTCAAATCGATGGGCATCGCTTGGAATGTAACTGTAAGTGGTCTTGGGCGGCGACATCTGCGGAGCGCTGGGCTGATACGGCACCTCAATGCCACAGGGAACCCCATTGATGAAGCGCTGGTCGCCTCTGAAAGGTGGTATCGACACGGGCTTCGAGGCCGCCTTCTGCACTGAGGGTCCAGCTGCCTCGGTGCCTCTAACTGGTGGCTGAGAGGTTTTCTTCTCCTCCGGCCGCCTGAAGGGCGTATTGACGGGCAGATTCAAGGGCTTTGGAGGGTTGGGCGGCTTGGCAGGTGCAGCCTTTCCCTTGTCTAACTTCAAATCCTTTAGCTGGGACGTCACCGCTCGAGTGGCATCGGAATTGTGGTTCACATAGCGTGTTGCATGGCCTGGCACCTTGGGCAGCTCGTCGAAGATCTGCTCCAGCTCCGACTTTGAGACAATCTTTGCCTCGGTGCCCAGTTTCAGCAGCTGTTCCTTGTTGTAGAACAACTTTACAGCCTGGGCGGGTTTCTTGGCGTTGGAGGAGGCTGAAAGGTAAGTAGAGGAGGGGAATTAGCATTAGAATTTGGCGCCAGAGAAACAAGAAATCGTGGAAGGTAAAAAGCTAGCCGGATTTATTATGCAACAGAGGCTGCCACATTGAGTTGTATTCAAATCTTATTTCCTGGCGCACGATTTTTGTTTCTCTGGCGATATGGGAATTGATTATTGAGATTATTACTTCGCTTTAGGGTCTGGCCCAGGCCAGGTGCAGGCTGGACAGGCTGCTGTTCAACGGCAGCCACAGCAGCTCCGCCACGTGAGCCTCCGGGTGTGGTGGTGTTGTTCTGCTTACTCTGTGGATTAACTTCCTCGCGGAAGTAGGGCGTTCCCACCAGCGTCTTGCGATCACGGCACATTTCAATGATACGCCGGAAATCGTTATTCTGGCTGAGCGTTCGCGGATTACCGATCAGAATAAGCAGGGACATCGGACGGGAGAGAAGGACATTCAAGCGCTTTAAGGAGGAAAAAGTATGATTAATTAAGGCATTTAAATTAATTATTAAATTATTCATCAATCTTGAAACTATATCATTGAGGTATTAACATATAGAGATTAGAGCTGCAAAAAATCGATGTTCTGCACTATCGATTTTTTCGATATTTAACTAGTGAAACATTGATACTATCGATGTTTCCTAAGCCATACAATTTCCGCTTATAAAAATTATTTTATCGGCAGTTGAAGCCTTGAGTGATGCCATTTTCTCACTTAAAACGATTCCGGCTTTAAGGGATTCATTTCCATCCATGATGTGCAATATAAGACAAATCAGAACTAAAACAGAACTATAACCAAACATTTCCCTTCCAATATTCGAGGGAGTATCGTCATAACCATTTCAAAGGCTTAAAATGGAGTCTAATCTGACAGTTCTTAACATTTTTTTAACAAAATATTTCTTTTTTAAAATGGCAACGCTTGAATACTCAAAACATCGATAATGCGAAAAACAATCGATGGTTTTCAAAAAAGTTCAAAGAAATCGATAGTATCGATGATAGTGCCCCGATGTTTTGCCAGCACTAATAGAAAAGCTTCTTATTTTATTTATTTGAAACACACTCACCCTTTGACTGTTCAAGAAACCCAGCTTGGGCGTAAAGGAACGCACGAAGGACACTATGATCACCTGCTTCTCCTTGCCCTGGAACAGCTCCACAGAGCCGCAATCGATCTGCGACCAGTTGCGCATGTTGAGCTGCTCCTGAATGCGCTGATACTGGCTCTTGTAGGGCGATATGACCCCTATATCCGACTGGGACACCTTCTCCCCATTCAAGCCAAAGTACATGAGGTCCTTGACATAGTCCATGACAACATCGATTTCCTTGTTGTTGCAAAGGCTGTTAAATGGGAATTTATAGAAGAATTTCAGTGGGAATCAAAGGTACTAACCTCACGGAGCTCTTGGTGTTCATCACAGTGCCAAATACCGAATGGAACATGATGGGAAAGTCGGCATTGGGCGTGTGGAACCAGTTGCTAAAGCGGCAAACAGCATCTGTAAGCAAAGTACTCGTAATCCTCAAGGACTCCTAGCTAGCTTGCTACAAACTCACCCATGGGAGCCTGGGCCCTGAGCTTCCCGCCATAGTACAGCTCGTTGTACAGGGAAACAATCTCCGGATGGGAGCGAAAGTTGCGAATGAGACGCGTTTGAATGGCCTTGTTGTAGCTGCCATCCTCCTGCACCTGGTAGCACTTCCTCTGCATGAGCCGCTCGAACAACGAGACATCCAGGCCCCACTCACTGGCCCGCTGCGACTGCAGCACAGGACCCAGCTGCTTGTGGTCCCCGGACAGGATCAGATTCGATGACGGCGACATGGTGCAGGTGATGCCCATCAAGGCCTCCGCCTCCGTTGAGGCGGCCGCCTCGTCCAGGAACACGTGCGAGAAGACATCGCCGCGGGCGAACCCACCCGTCGACAGCTTTCCGGCCAAACTCAGAGTGCAGACCACGATGCGGTACTGATGCAGGGCCTGGACGGCCGGATAAAAGTGCACGGCATACATGTTGGAGTACTCCAGCAGCAGGTCGTCGATGTTGTCGATGCGCCGATCGCAGCTGGCGGCAAAGATACGGGCCAGGGGCCGGGGCTGACTCTCCGGAGCCGTGGCAATCGCCTGGAGCAGCCGGAGTGCCACCTCGTCACAGGCCGTATTGGAGCCGGCCAGCACCAGGATGTTCGTCTCCGGACGGTTCACGTACAGCTGGTAGATGGCCTCGCATATGGTGGCCGTCTTGCCCGTTCCCGGCGGTCCGAAGATGATGTACGGAGCCGGGAGTTTCTTGCACAGAGCTATCTGCTTCACAGCGTCCAGCTGCTCCGGATTGCTAGAGATCCTGCCGTTGTTCAGCTTCAGGGCGCCGCCCAAGGGCACTGACTCACGCGGAATGTCGTCGCTCGGAAAGAGAATCCTCTGCACATCCGCGGCACTGGTCAGAGCCAGCTGCTGGAGCGCCCGGTACTGGTAGCGCATCACCGCTCGCAGCGGCCGGAAGATCAGCGTGTACGTGGTGTTGTCCGCCAGCTGGCGTTCACACGTGATGTTCACCCTCTGCGTGGAGACGCCCAGGATGCGGGCAAAGTAGACGCGCGGCGGCTTGTCTAGGGACCCAAACTTTTCGTCCACCATTCGGCCCCACTGGACGATCGAGTCAAAGTCCTTGAGGGCCAGCTCCAGCACCTGGTTGTTGCTCTCCAGCATCTGGCGCACGCCCCCCTCGGAGTTGCCGCGCTCGTTGATGATCAGCACATCGTCACCGGGCGAGACAATGTCCTCCACATTCAGATTGCCCGCCGAGCCCTGCTGCAGCTTCACCGAGAGCTCCCGGCCGAACTGGTGCAGCTCCATCTTGGACTGCTTGAGCGCCAAGTAGTGCTGCAGCCGCTCGATGTCCTCCACCTGAAGCAACGTTCGCAGCGTGCCACTGATGTTCTCCTGGGTGAGGTCCTTGCCGCGCTCGCAAAAGTTGCGATAGTGCTTGTCCAGGTCGGCCAGCCGCACCTGGGCATCCTCGTGCTTCAGGGCGCGCACCACCTCGGTGGGCGGATTGGCCGGAGCCAGGCGCTGGGGCTTGAAAGTCTCATTCGAGGAGAGTCGGTACGGATTGATGTTGAAGCTGGCCTTGGGCAGCGCCTCCGTTCGCATGAAGTGATGCTGCTCCACATACCTAAGGCCGTTGCAGGTGAACCCTATGACGATGGGCATCTCCCGGAGGATCATGAAGACGTGCGAGTCCACAAAGAAGACCAGTTCCCCGCTCTCTGGCACCTCCAACGGCATACGTGCATTGTTCACGTAGTAGAACTGCCGCGACTGCACAATAATGAACTTCTCCACCACCAAGTCTTTATTACCCGTCTTCAGGGTAAAGCCAAAGTAGTGGCTGTCCACGCAGGTCTGATAGGAGAGTGTCAGCTTGGGGGAAGAGCTGTTAAGACAGTAGAAATGTAACCAAGAAGTAAGCAATAATCTCTGATTAAAACCTACAGCTTCTCCATCTTTTTGAGCGACTTGAAGTCGGACTCATCGCCATGGTACTCCACATGCTCCTCGTACTTCTCAATTGTCTCGAAGTTCACCTGACAGATGTAGCAGCCCATGGAGTTCAGCTCAAAGTCCTTTGGCGGCATCTGCACCTGCGTCTTTTGGTACTTTAAAAGCATAGCCTCGGCCTGCGTATCGAGCTTGTACTCTGCAAACGACTCGCTCATATAGTTGTGAACACCTTAAGGTCAGATGATTGAGCCTACCTTCGATTATGGGCCCACCACCACTGCCTCCCATCGGAGCAGCTTCGGTAATTGTGGGCAACGAAGGATTGGCATCCCGCTGACGGTGCTTCTCGTCCATCATGTTGAACTTCTCCTTGCGAAATTCCATCAAAGCGAAGTTCTTGATGCGATAGTTGTTGTTGCCACGCGGCGTGTTGATCAGAAAGTTGGTTCGATGCAGCAGGGATCCAATCTATGGCGAAAAAAAAATGCAGACGATGTGCACATTTCATTATTTATTTACATTGGCCACCCTGGGCCATTATCGGAAGGCTTCAAGTGCAGTCAACAATCTGCAACTGATACAGCCATTGTTTTTCCGTTTAACAAAGCAAAAAGGGGAATCACATGATTTGGCTTTTGTCATTTCACCACAATCAGCCACAAGAGCCAAGCCATTTTAGATGTAAAGTCTGTATCTGGATGTTTTTCTCGTATCTTGTAAGATAACATGATAAATCCTTATAAGAATTAGACTGTTAGGATGGGTTTTTCCAGGAAATTATCCTCAACACAAATCCTCTGAGCCCTAGCTTATCAGCTTTGTTATTATAAGCCAAGCCAAGCTTTTCTTATCCCATTTGGTATTATATTTCCATATGTGTTTATATCTCAACTGCAACGCTTTGTGTTTAGAAATTTTCCATATATGCATATGAATATAAACATATTTATAGATATACCAAGCAAACATGTATGTAGGTATGGTTAATAACCAGTAGTTAATTGTTTATTAAATGACAGATAAACCTAACAGACTTAATTGCGATTGGGATTCCCATCATAAAGAATTCTTTAGCCTTAACCCTAGGTAGCCACACTTGGCCTACGTGCAATTTATAAATAAAATCTTATCAAATGCTGCCAGTTAAGACCTATTCGTAACACTTTAAGTTTCAGTTCCACCACCAAAGTGACTTCCTCTTGACTACAAGTAATCATTTCCCATATATATTTGTTAAAACCAAGCTAAATAATATATTAAAATCTCAATTTCGTCAACAAATGTTTGTCTACCTGAAGGGGATTTCTTTAGATTAGGTTTAACCCATCTGCAGATCTACAGATCTAAGCCAGAGATGAAATCTGGCGGGGCAAACCCGCAAACAGAATGCAAGCCGAGTGAGTCGTGAGTCATATGTTTGAGTGGGTTAGTAGGAAGTCTATGTCTAGCCGGCTATTTGCGAGTGTTTGTGAGCGTCGTGTTGATAATGCAAAACGAATTGTATGGGGCCCCCAACCGAAAACAAAGGAAAGTAATGCACAATTCTTATCGCTTTGGGGCTGGCAAATCAGTTTTAAAAAAAATATATATATTAGAACTATATTTGTTTTGATTTGGTAATAAATTACTTACAAAACTATACGTTTTAGATTAATTCGAATGGTTATCAAAGTGATATAAATTTCAGTAGGCTAAAATAATAATTATACAAATTTTAACTGTTAAGAAATCGGAAAATGTATCACTGTAGAATCTAGAAATTAAATATAACTGGGAACCTTCAATCTTTGATATATATATACTACATTTTTTATACTTAAACCAATTATTTCTCTCTATAAATGATTTTCCATAACATTCAAAATTACAACAATCCGCAAGTAATATTTGTTAAGCAACAATTTAAGAATTAGATAATATATTTTAATATATACAGTTTGCTCTGTAAATTAATAAAAAACAAGTGGGAAAGCTACAGTCGATTGTGACCGACTGTGAGATACCCGGTACCCAAAGCATTGTGGCACACGGACATGAAAAAAATAAAATGTTGACAAATGTTGCTAGAGAAAAAAGAGACAAATGGTGCTAGGGACATGTTCCGCAACACGCGCACTTGCACTCTCAACATCTCTTTCTCTCTCTCTCTCACTCTCTTAAGAAGAAGAAGAAGCATACACAGAAACTTTATTGTTTAATAACTTTCATGTTTATCATCCGATTTTACTGAAATTTATAGAACACGTCCGCGAATGACTACTTATTAATTTTATCTATTTATTTTAAGCTAAAAATGACGAGTAAACTACACACATGATATTATTAACTTTCCAATTTTATGTATTTATTTAATATTTTTTCAAATCTATGTTCTTTCGTTTTCGCTCAGTGTACAATTACTTACATTCCAGGCTCCCTGAACAGAGAGCTTCAGCCGCATCTCGCCGCTCTGGGACTGCGATGCGAGGTGCGTTTCAAACATTCGCCGCATCATGGTCTTGTCAACATACCATTCCGTGCGGGCGGTGATCACCTGACGATCGGCCATCTCCAGCAGAAACGTTCCAATCAACTCGCGCTCTGTCGGATGCATTGATTTGGGATCTATACTATATAAGCACTATAACTATAGCTTACCCCATGGGACCGGCGGCTTGCGAGGCATTCCATTGGGATAGGTGGCGGGTGTTTTGGTTCCCACTCCGTTGCTGGCAGGCGGCGTTCCCGGCGGCGTCAAAATGCCGTCCGGTGGACTGATGTTGTTGTTGTTTTTTGCGGCTGCCGCCGCCTTCTTCTTTTGATTTTTGTTCTTTGTCATTTTCTCGCGAACTTCGTTGTCTTGATGTTTTTGTTTTTTGTCTCCCTCACACCAAGAGAAGGTACGTCATATGTATGTTGGCTAAAAAGTTTCTAGTTTGCTAAAGTGCAAGCAATTAAATGTTAGTTATTCAACGCGATCACAAAGACACACAACACACACGGGTATATAAACTATATATGTAGTATAAAGCAAGTGCAGCTGATCGAAGTGCACGACGCGACGTTCCATTAGCGAATAAAGCGAACGAACGGTTAGCGGTTTTTATATATCCGTGCGAGTGTGTGTGTGCGCGTTTGTATGTGTACAGCAGCCGCGAGCCTTTCGTAGTAACGGATATTGCTGGAACTGGAACGGTTTTCCTGGCTTCCAGCTAACTTCCCAAGATGGAACTTTGGGAAAGGGCAGGAACTCTCGTTGCAGCAGGCTTACTTACGTATCACTGCGAATTTGAAGTGTATAAATATTTTTAACGCTTTTTGCCTTTGGGGGCCCCACAATAATGCCTGACCTTTTAAAATGTTTATTACTCCTATCTGTTTGCGTGTGTATATTTTTGTATTAGAATTTTTGTGGCGTGTTGATATAAAACGGAATTGAAACAAAAAGTTTGACTTGAATTTCGTGGAAAGTCCCGGAGTTGGAAATCGATTTGGTGTGACCAGCCTATTTTAGGCAAGATCGGGCTGATCGTGGCATCGCGGCTGTCTGGTATTTTTTGCAACAACCATTGTGGCCAACGTTCTGGTTTGAAATGTTAAAAAATATACAATTTGAATTTTAACTATTGTTTTGAACGTTTAGAAAAGTAAATATAAAACTGACCATGTAAAGGAAGAAATAAGGTTTATTTTCGATATTAATTGTATTTAATTCGTAATGTTTAACTTTAATGGTACAAGAGTAAAAGTAAAGGAAATAAAATAAATAACATATTCTTTTTTGATTGTAGTTTGAAAGTGGGTAAAATATTTGTTTTGGAAAATAGTTTTTAGCATTTCTGCGGTGATTCCTTTCTTACTTATTATTTTAAACTTAAGCCTAAATTAAGGATCTATTTCTTACGTCTACTTCTTGGCCAGCTTTAGTTTCTCAGAGCCGAAGATCACTCCGGTGTCACCTAGCTTGCGCTTCATGGCAAACGGATTGACCGAATTCAGTGGAGTCCTCTGCTCTGCAGTCTTACCCAGCGGAATCTCGGGCTCCGATTCCCCGAATATGTTCTCCTGGGTATCCAGCGGAGACTGCGTAATCTCCGGCGTTGAGGGACGCGATGCCGCTTTGAACATATTTGGAGAGTTGGTGAATCTCTTCAGGGTTCCCCGTTTGGCCGAGCTCAGCTCGATGGCCTTGGGCTTGGGACCAATCTGGGCTCCCGCTGTCGGTGTCATGGGCAGGACAATGGTGGCAGCAATGCCGCTGGCTCCCAGTAGCGTCTGCTGCTTGCGTGCCTCCTGGACCGCCTCCAGTTGCGGCAACAACTCGCACAGTCGATCCGACAGATGAATGCGACCGCGCTTGGTGGCATACTTCACGGCCAGTTGGAGCAGCTCCGTGCAGGCTATCGACTCGATCAGTTCCCTGGCCCGCGTCTCGCACTCACTGCTGCAGGCCAAGGCGAACAGCTTGATGGCCGTCTCCTTCTGCATCTTCTCCGCCCCGTCGACCTGCATCAGACTCGAACGCAGCAGAGCATCCTCCAGCTCCGACTTCTCCACCTCGATGTCGCACAGCGGGATCTGCATGCGCAGCTCCTGCAGCATGGGCCGCGGATTGGTCATCGGGTAGGAGGTGCCGCGGCACAGCACCGCCTGCACGATCTGCCGGCGCTCGGAAACCGCCACCACGAAGAAATTGTGCGACACACTGGTGCTCTGCTTCATGGTGTCGCAGATGGGGAACCAGGCGTTGCTGCTCCGGCGGTACAGCTGCAGCAGTCCCATGTTATCCGCAATGCTCGGCGACCCAGTGTCGCTGTAGCCCAGCCAGGAGAGCTGCCGGCCCGGAGTCAGGGGCACTGGCAGATGCTCCTGACGCAGACTCAGGCCATTAATGTTAACCAGCAGGGCGGCGAGGTGCTGCTGCGTCTGGCTGGGCGCCGAGCTGTGGTACACAACCATCAGGCTGTGCTCGTGCCCGGCGAGAGCCACCACGGGTCCCGGAATGGTCAGCACCTCGCGCTGCGTGCCCATCACGGTGAAGATGCGCAGAAAGCTGGAACTCGTGGCAACAGCCACCAAGTGACTGGTGGCCACCAGCGCCTCGACGCTCTCGCAGTCCGGCAGGCTGAGCGACCACTCCTTGTTTCCAGCGGCAGCCAGGGCAATCACCACCAGCTTGCTGGACTCGTTGGAGGCCAGGGCCAAGGCGCCACTGCTCAAGCTGGCCAAATTGTGGTGATTGTAGTTGCTGATGTGCAGGGCATGGTGGATGCTGGCATCGTGGAACTCCACGTCGATGGCCCCGTCCCCCGAGGGCTCCACATGGGCGGTGACAATGCCCACATCGTTCCAGGCCATGTAGCGGTGCTCCAAGTCGCTGGGCGTGGCACTGGGCTGGAAGGCAGTCTGCTGCTTAAAGAGCTTGATTTGCGGAGCAGCTGCTGCAGCGGGAGCAGTTCTGCTGCTGCTGGCCAGGGACTGGTTGGAGGCGTCATCTTGATCCACGGGGTCTGCAAACTTCATCACCTTGCGTTTGAGTGCCTCCAGGCTCACGCCGTCACCATCGTCCACGGGGGCTTCCACATCCTCGTCGCCCTCAAACTCGTAGTCGCCGAGCAGCTCGGCCTGATCCTCCTCCAGCCCCTCCTCGCCGCCTGCTTCGGCTGCATCGGTGAAGAACACCGTTCCCAACTGGCCAGTGGCATCGCAGAAGGCCACTTCCTCCTCGCCGGACAGGTTCCAGGCCAGACAAGTGATGGAGTTGCAGTCGTTTGGCGGCATCTCCACCGAGATCGCCCGTCTCTTCTTCACATCAAAGATGCTTATCTCTCCCTTGGTTGTTCCTGCAGCCAATCTCTCGCCATTCGGGGAGAACTGGCAGCAGCTGTAGTTGCTGGACACGGCGTCGTCGCGCAGTGTGAAGGCCACCTCCCAGTTGGCCGTGTTGAGCACCACGATCTGGTTGTCCACGGCGTAGGCGAGGAGTTCTCCAGTCTGCGGCTCAAAAGTGGGGGTGCCATAGAGATTGGCACTCTCGAAGCTGTTCACCCGCGGCAATCCAGAGACGCTCTTCAGCTCCTTGCCCTCCTCGAAGTTCCACACCTTGAGATTGCCGTCGCCCGCCACGGAGGCCAGGAGTTTCCGTTCGGCAAACATGTCCAGGGACAACACTGGACCCGTATGCCCCT
This sequence comes from Drosophila tani, assembly GCA_008042535.1. Lineage (NCBI taxonomy): Eukaryota > Metazoa > Arthropoda > Insecta > Diptera > Drosophilidae > Drosophila > Drosophila tani. Next base: position 25,627 of record VNJO01008746.1, on the reverse strand, counting down.
CCAGCACAGTCTCATTGCCGGCGGTGTCGCCTTTCAGCACCTTAATGGTGGTATCCTCGCTGCCCGCAGCCGTGAAACCACCCTGAACCTTGAGACAGGTCGCTGGGGCCGTGAATCGCATGAGTATGCCGTCGCTGTCCATGTCCGGAAAGGTGTACGCATGCACCGTGTTGCGATCTGTGGAGGCCAGCAGCCGGGTGCCGGTGTGGGCGAGACACATGACGAACTCGCCCAGGCAGCTGGAGCGTGGATCGTCGTCGCTGATGCACGTCCAGTGGCGGATGTCGCCGTCGGTGCCGCACGTGATGATGAACTCGCCGCGCGGCGTGTACAGGAGACCCGTGTAGCCATTGGTGTGCGCATAGCGCAGGGCACTGCGCGAGAAGCTCATCTTTGTGGAACAATTAATCGGAAGTTGAATATTAATTCGCGCTGATCTTGCCAACTTTTGGCGCTAAAATGGGCGCCTGACAAACAGTGTTGGATAACGCAAGAAAATGCAGCTGGTTTCCAACACTGTGGCAACAGCTGTCGGTCAGCTGGGGTCTAAAATACCCTTACATGGCGACTAGTACTTGTAGTTTGCTAAAAAGTTTGTAAAGTCTATGACAACTTTAGTTAGTTTTATGTATTAACATTCATTTATTAAATTATTTGAGATTTATGTAAGAGTTTAACCTTTTAATATTCTTTAAGACACAATATTTTCGTCCCCTTTGCACTTATTACACAAATTACTTTACTCAAAATAAAAGTTAGGGTATCACCGACTTCGCCTTTCAAACAATTTAATTTCTACACCCTTGCCGGTCGCTTGTTACAGCATTGTTACAATCTTTTGCCATAATAATGTTAAGGAAATTAACTAAATTATCAACTTTAAAAGTGAGGAATGAGCTGCGGCCTCTTGCTTCACTCACACAAAGCTCGCAAAATATTTTCGACCGAAACGCAAAGCGTTTGCAAAAGGAAAGAGCCGCTCTCAGGTGAGTTTTTCTCCTCACCAAACAAATAGAAATCCCTAACAAAATCCTCTAACATTTAACAGCGAAGATGTAGGACTGTATGACTACCTCAAGGAGGAGGTGGGTTTCCGCCTGGCGGATCGCGTATTTGACATCAAGCGAGAGTTCAAGGCGGCGGCGGATATTGGATGCAGTCGTGGTTACCTCTCCAAACACATTCTGGCGGAGAGCGTGGAGCAGCTGACGCTGACGGACACCAGTGCCGCCATGCTGGAGCAGGCGCAGGGCACTCCCGGGCTCAAAATGGTGAAGCTGGTCAAGGATGAGGAGGACTTGGACGTGAGTGAATGTGCTGTTTGGTCTGCTTCACGATTATAGCCAAGGAATCTCTACAGTTTGAGGAGAACTCCTTGGATCTGGTCATCTCCAGTCTGAGCCTGCACTGGGTGAATGACTTGCCCGGCTGCTTTGCCCGAATCAAGCGCAGCCTGAAGCCGGATGGCGTCTTCATAGCCTCCATGTTTGGCGGCGACACACTCTTCGAGTTGCGCTCCTCCCTCCAACTGGCAGAGCTGGAGCGTAAGGGCGGTATTTCGCCGCACATCTCACCCTTCACGCAGATCCGGGACATTGGCTCGCTGCTGAATCGTGCCGGCTTCACCATGCTCACCATCGACACCGACGAGCTGGTCATCGGCTATCCCAGCATGTTCGAGCTGATGTGGGATCTCAAGGGCATGGCCGAGAACAATGCGGCGTTCAATCGGCCGGCCCATCTCAGTCGGGAGACGATGCTGGCGGCCAGTGCCATCTACCAGGAGATGTACGCCAAGCCCGGCGAGCAGGGCATACCGGCCACATTTCAAATTATTTACTTTGTGGGCTGGAAGCCGGGTCCCAACCAGCCGCAGCCCCTGGAAAGGGGTACGGCCGAGGTATCACTCAAGGATCTGGGCACGATCATCGAAAAGGGAGGGAAGCTGGGCACCAAAGCGGGGGATTAATCAGGTTTAAGTTTCATGTGACAGTTTTCTTTTTTTATTTGAAGTTGAACATAAATTAACTTAAATAAACATAATTCCGTTTTGCTGAGAAACTTAGACTAATGATTCTTCGTGTTCATGTGGAAATATTAATCATGAAATCAATTACAAATACTCATTTGTCATACATTAATATAAATATCTAGCGTAAATCATTCGATTCTATAGCTATGCGTAGCTTTCAAGTAATTTTTGGTTGCCTTCCCTCCGCCTTTACATATTTCATGGACGTAACTTTTTAACGTTGCTTTGTATTTCCGTTCGGTACGTATTCTCATATATACAAGTACAATTTACAACAATTTCTATAATATATAATATATAGGTTATGCAATGCAATTAAATAGATTTCTAACTGCTTTGTATTAATTTCTTTTTTTTTGTATTAGATACGATTTGCTCTTGCTTCAATATATATTGTTCCTTTAGCATTTTGCTGCGTATGTAATTCTCGATTGCTTTGTTTTTATCAATTGTTTTCAACTCGTAACTCTTGTAAATTTAATTTGGCGCATCTATCCCAGCAACTGGTTCCTACTTCCACCTACCACCAAGTCGTGCTCGAAAGCTTCTCTGTAAGCACATCAGTATATACAAAAATGGATTAACTTTGGACTCTCTCTCTCCTCGCTGCAGCTGGTGCTCCTAGGGCTGTCCCAGGTCTAGGTCTAGTTTCAGCGGTGGCAGGGCAATAAGACTTAAGGCAAGGCAAAGGCAAACGGCTGCTGCTAGCACCAGGAACTAGGTGATCCCGTTCTGATTCCCTGCCGCCGCCTTTTGCTTTGCCAGTCATCCAAGCGCCAGCGGCGATCTTGGCGGAACTGGCGGCGGCGTGGGCGTGGCCCTAGGCGACGATGTGGGGCTAGCTCTCGGTGCTCCACCTCCTCCGCTGGCTGTGGAGGTTGCGGCGGCAAGTGTGTGGCGGATATCTGCAGCTGCCTGCGCCGTGGAAGACGACGCAGGCTGCAGCCGTCAGGTGCCCAGCAACAGCTCACGCTGCGGCGTGTTGTTCTGCAGCATGTTGGCGGTTTTCAAGTGAACACTTTAAGACGGGAAATTAAATAGAGATTAGTATATAATATATATTAAATATTTACTCACTTATTGTCCTCCAGCGACATGGTCTCCGACGAGCCGTGCGAGGCAACTGAGGTACCTGCAAGCGAACTTCGTATTGAGTGCGAGTCCTCGGGAACGGTAAGCGTAACTAATAAATGGCGTTTTTTCGAATATGTTTTTGAGAATTTTTTTTTGATATTTTTGCGATATTTCAATTTGGTTTGCAAACGCATCATCGTCGTGGTCAGTACCAATCCCAGTTCGTTGTTGCCAATGTGCGTGGGAAAAGAGTTTTGGTTTTGGAAAGATTGCATTTAGTTTTCTTTTTCGGTTGTGTGAAATTTCGGTTAGCAATGTTAGTGTTGTTGTTGTGATTGTGGTTGTTTGTGAGGTGCAAATCGATTCAAATTCATAATATATATAATATAATAATATATTTAATATATATTTGCTCGTGTCGGAATCATAAACATGCTGGCAAAAGTGGCTTCAGTTCGTTTTCAGTACAAAATCATATTTATTTGTGTGTGTTACTTTTGCTAATATATATCATAGCGTATATATAATCATATAAATTATGGGCTAATCAAGTGTTACAACTACCATTTCAATTTGGCTTTAACATAAACTAAAGTTGAGTTTCATTTCTTTGTTTTTTTAAAGCGAAAAATAAAGTAAATGCAAGTAGCTTAAAGTACACAAGTAAGTAAGTAAGGGAGTAAGTAGTAAATAGGAGTGGAAAGTCATTAGGCGGTTACAATAAATATTAATCGTTGTACGGAATCGTTTGGAGTCTTAGGAGTTATCAGGTTCTTTTGGAATACACACTCTCCCTCGCTCTCTCTCGGTTGGGTAATATCAGAGAGGAGAGAGGAGTAAGAGGACAAGAAAATTGGTGGAGAAAACAAGATCTAAATACATCGATAAATATCGATAAATGCTAGCAAATGAATAACAATTTTAAATTAAAGCTAAGTACGTGAAAAGATTACACTAGCGAGGGTTCACGGGAGACAGGAATCATTATTGGCATATGCTTTGTAGGGGAAAACATTAACTACATAAAGAAAGATTACGAATCAACTAAAATTAGAGGCGCGTATTCTCCACGCTCAGCGCATCATCATCATCGTCATCGTCCACATTGCCTCCATTTTGGCTGATGTAAACCCTTTGGCTGGTGCTGGGCTGGCTGGATGCCTTCGTCGAGTGCATGTACACCTGCTGGCGCTGGAGCACCTCCAGGGCCTGGTCCAGATCGAGGCGATTGCGACTATCGCTATCGCTGCTGAAGCTATGCCGCATGTGCTGATGCCCATTGGGCAGAGCTGACGGCGGCTGCTGCTGCTGGTAATAACTGAGATTGTGGATACTCTGGCTGCGAGCGGGGTCTTGGACACTCTCGGGAGTGGTCACCACAAATCCGTTGCTGTACAGCGAGTAGCTACTGTTGGCCGGCGAGGTGGCTAAGCTAGTGATACTCTGAAACGTTTTCATTGAGTATCCATCACCTACAGGAACAACAGAAGCGATTGCGGATTAGGATCATATCTGATTTCAGTTTGTTTTAATTTCTTTTGCAGCTCCCGAAAGACGCAAACGCAGACGCAGAGAAGCGATGGAAACGGATATATATGTATGTACACGGAGCGGACAATGTTAGACAATAATGGTTACAAGATGGAGAGCTCGTCGAGGGGCGTATTTAATAAGCATATATGATCTGGTTGTGGTTGTGGTTTTTGGCTGGGTTATTTGCTTGCCTTGGGCCCTTAAAACTATTACTTTACACAGTTAGACAGTAGAGCTATAAAAACATCGATAGTGCCCTTACTCGATATTTTCGATAGTTCTTTTTGAGTATTTTCGATATTTTTGATAGTAATAGTCCAAACCATCGATACTATCGACAAAATAAAATGGTTTAAAAAAATGTTGTTTTGCTTAAACAAAACCAGATTAAATGGCATAATTTATATAAGATTTGACATCACATTTTGTATAAAGATAGTTTTTGATATTAATAATTAAAAATTAAATACAAATATTTTGGTCCGTTCTTAAGAGTATAAGACTTTATGATTTTATTTATTTTTATATTATATTCACTGTAGAGGTGGAGAAACATCGATGCATCGATGGTTTTGAAATGCTTAGAAACATCGATGTTTTGTGGGGAAACATCGATGTTTTTGTCACATCACTAAAGTAAGGGAAAAAATTGTAATTTATGTTAAAGGAAATGGAGGATGTTTCATCGATGTCTTTATAAAAACTTCGAAAAACTTCGAAGTTTTTTTTCCATCGATGTTTTTTATTTAAAAATCGAAAAACATCGATGTCTGCAAACATCGATGTTTCTCCACCTCTAATTCACTGATTTGCTGCTATGGCGATGTATCGATGGTGGAAAAAGGCTATCGATAATATCGATAGTATCGTCGATAGTTTTACAGCTCTATTAGACAGTTAGAATTAGTGCCCATTTACGGTCCAGAACCACCTAAATCCACACTTTTGCCGCTTCAATTGGCCCAACTACAAGTTAAAGAGTTCTCAGTCCACCCCAAAGGTCAATATATTAGCATTTTATCCAATTATTAACGCTGCTTTCTGCCATTCCAGATGATGACGCGCCGCTGAAAGTGGCTACGATCTTAGGATAAACTCAAACGAAACAAAATACTAGACACTGCTACTGGAGGTAAACAAATATACAAATATACATATGCCACATCTCGTATTCTAGAACTAAATAGGACTTTGTACATGGGGGAATTGCGAAATTACAAACTAAGGCACCAATTCAAGTTCGTTTTGGGGAACTGCTCGTGTTTACACGCAAAATTGTGATAAACTTGCACCACACAATACAAAAATAAATAAATTAATAAATAAAAGAGATTAGGGTTCGGGTTACAAGTGGGTTTGTTTAGAAGCAAGCATTAGTATTAGTATATCAAGTGAGTGTAAGGACATGTGTGCGGCCAATGACTCACCCGTGGCGCACTCCGAAGTCTCGTACGACACCGTCGATTGTACCTCAATCGCGTTTTGTTCTTGCCTTTTTTAGAATAATAATAAAAAACACTATCTAAGTCAGAGTTATCTTGGTTAGTAAATCTCTTTGAAATCCCACCTTGATATCACATCTGTTATGACTTGCTTCTCGTTGTCTGTGTAATCGTTGCGTCTGCGCCCAATCTTCTTCTCCATATCCGCCTCTATAAAGTCGCCCAGCTTGCGGGAGGGGAACTCATTCGCTTTGGCCGGCGGCGGTACGTCCAGCTTCAGGTCCTTGAGCTTCTTCATGACGCGCTCCAAGGCCTGAATGGCATCGTCGTCGTTGTAGCCAAAGTTCTTGTGCAGCTTCACCTGCAAGTACTCAATGATGGCGTCCATGTCCTTCAGCCGGATGAGCTCGTCCTTGTGCAGATAGAGAATGGTGATGGCCATGGACAGAATGACGCGATCGCCGTCCAGCATGAAAATATCCCAGACGCGCAGGCTCAAGCTGAAGGGCACGCGCTCCACGAAGACCACGAAGAACCACTTGATGGCATAGAGCAGGGCGTCCACATTGTGTTTGGTAAAGTGCTTGTGCAGCTTGCGCATTATCTTGGACATGATGCGGTCGTGGTGGTCGATGAAGCGCGTCAGCTTGGGAAAACCCTCGATGAACAGGCCGTGCATGCCGTACTTGGGATCCGTAATCAAAGTGTTCAGGGCCCAGAAGGCCTCCTCCTCCTCGACCATGTAGAGCAGCAGGACGCCGGCCACACACGCCATGCCCTGGCAGTAGCCCAGCTCCGAGTTGTAGATACTGTAGGCATTGAGCACGTTGAAGAGCGACACCTGCTTGGTGCAGTAGCGCTCCCGGTAGGCAAGATTGTCGCGAAACTGTCGATTCACGTCCGCATCGATCTGGCGGGCCTCCGTCGAGTACTTTCGCGCCAGCTGCAGCATGCGGGCATACACGCCAACGTTATTGGCGATCGAGTGCTCGACATTGAGCAGGCGCTTCCACGCCTGCCAGCGCACGCGATCCGGTATGCCCTTGTAGACGCGCTTGTGCAGCTTGTCCGCGGGCGGTGGCCAGTGGCCGAGCATCTTCAGCCACTTCTTGTCGCGCTCCGCCTCGATGTTGTTGCGGTGCAGCTCCTGGGCGTTGCGTGTGGTCGGCAGGCGGGAGTCGTGCATAAATCCATATCTGGGGGAGGCAAGAGGTAACCATATATAAGTCCTTAAAGGCAATATAATCGCCTAAAACCACCTACTTGTCGGTTATGTGATAGATCTCGAATTTGGGATTCTCCCAGGAGTCCACCACGTTGCTGGGATCAAGGCCCAGCTCGTAGCGCCTGAAGATCTCCTCGCGCTCGTCCTCGGCCCGCTTGATCAGCGCCTCCTGCTGTTCGCCATCGTCCGTCATTTTGGGAACTGCGGATTAGCTGTAGCTGGAGGAGGAGCAGGAGGAGGAGGAGGAGGAGCAGTCAGAGGAGGAGCAATCGGAGAAGGAGGAGGTAGCCAGCGCTGGGGTTTCCACGCTCTCAGTTGGGGAGCGGCTGCTGCTGCTGCTGCTGCTTCTTCGCTGGCTGGGCGATAGCGCGAAACTTTGATAAAGACAAAAGCACAACAGGCATTAACATTATTAACAATTGTAATCTATAATTTATGCAAACAGTCATCGCCCAAGCTCACACACACACACACACACACATACGCACACGCATGGCAACGCGCAATTGTCGCACGATATTTAAATGCAGCCACAGAATTGATTTCACTGACTAAAACTAATAAGAAAGACAACAACGAACGACGAGCGTGGCAGAAATGACGTGATGTTCCACAATATTCAAATCACAGAGCACAGCAGAGCATCAAAACATGACAGCGCAGGCAACCGACAAGAAACACACGCCCCCTTGAATCGCAGCGAAAGCGGGCCTCGGGCCTAGAGAAATATAATATGAAAGCAAGTCCCTGGCCGCCACTATTAGTCAGTTATTTTAATGCACTTTATGTTTTATCGCTCACACACTTCCTGTTTTCGCTGCGATTTGTTGTATTTTTGTCAACACACAGACACGCACTCACACACACACACACACACGCGCGCACAGGCCAGCCAGCGAAGAGAGTGCTCGTTCTGCGGCTGCTTTCACCGAAAACTATTCGTGCAAGCGGTCCGATCTGATGGCCGCCGCTTTACCATTTAATTTTGTATTATAGATTCCTATTATCCGCACCGATCCAGAGTGTTTTCCAACTTATTTTTTCACAAATTCAACGCTGTTCGGCTGCATGTTTCCGATTATTATATCGATGTTTATTTATTGGACGCGCTGCCAGACGAATTTCCTCGCATAGTTTGGCAACACCAATAGGTGTGACCCGATGCCGTGGATTAGAAAATCCTCTTAGCGATGTTGGAAAATAAATATTAAGAAAATTTAACAGTATCGATAGTAACATCGATATTTTTGCAGCTCTAGTAATACTAGATCAGGGGTTTTCCCCCTAGATTCAGGGGTTTTTTATGTCCTAAGGGGAATTTTAGGGGGGAAAAATTTTTAGGGGGAAAGTTTAGGGTTTTTTTTCGGAACGATTGATTTACAATTTTTAAGAAAATCTCTATAAATCACCTAAAATGGCGAAAATATCAAACTAAATACTGCCCACGATTTTCCTATCGCCTGAAAGTTTTGCCAGCTGATGTTGGCGCATTCCGTGAACCCCCCTTTAAGAACTGGTATTCCACCCACATTTTTCCGCTTTGCAAAGTTTATTTTATTTATTTTATTTATTATTTCTTCTTTGGCGGGAATTTTTAGGAGGAAATATCGACTATTTGAGATTTTGTAGGGGGAAAGCAACATTTTCATCTGGTAACACTGTCTAGTATGTAGTTTTAATTGTGCTCGGAAAAAACGGAGTTAAAGTGAATGTCAGCGTTTAGCAATTGTCCTCGAAAGTATCCAGATCCAAGCTAGGCATCTTGGGCCACCGAGAAACGCGGGACAAGCGATGCCAATGCAATAGTTCCATTTAATAAAACGGGTACGAAGCGAGGCCTGTTCGATACAAGAGTTTGGAAGTGCGTAGCATTTCGACTGAAAACCAAAAAAGAGGAAAAGAGACGCTCAATAGAGCGCACATATACATGGCGATATTTACGATATATATGTATATTGGCGTTTGGGAAAACTAACCGAATGCTATTATGTTGTGTTCATTTCGTAGCTTTTCGTAGACGCTGCCGAGAGTTAATTCTGTCCATTGCCATAGAGGAGTAGTAAAACGCCAGCCAGAGCCCCAACATCACTGGGAAGATGGTGTCCACCCGCCAAATGTGCGGCAGTGCCGCCAATGGAGGCGGTTCAGCCTCGGGATCGGGATCGGGCTCTGCCGAGCCCCAGGAGGTGGTGCCTGTGGGCATCCCTCCCTTGCCCGTAGCCCTCCAGGAGCCCGAGTCCACGGCAGCCCGTACTTCCGTCCTGCGGCGCACGGCCACTTACCAGGGCAATCCCGGCCAGTCACCGGCCAGCCTGGCCTTCTCCGCCAGCGTGGTGACGCGCCACCACTCGTACAACATCCAGGTGCAGCGGGGCGGTCAGCCAGGGGGTCGAATGGGGCTCTCGGGCTCTGGCGTCCACGTGCAGGTCACGTCACCCGGGCTCATGGATTTGCCCAACGAGCTGATTGAGAAGATTCTCGGCTACGTGGAGTACAAGAAAATCTCAAATCTCAGAATGGTAAGTGCACCCAGTCCCCCCCTCTCTCTCTCTCTATCCCTCTCTCTCTCCCTGTGCCACCAAGCGTTGGTGGCTATTAAATCAATAAAAAGCAATTTCCCAAGTGCAGGCGTGTGGGACGGGCGCAGAGTTGGTTGGTTATCCAACAAGCCCAGCAACTACCTGCACTCGTAGTCGTCTGACATGCCTGGGCCATGGGTATTATATTCGCCATGCGTCGCTCCCGGTTTCCCTCGGTGATGTTCTGTGCCGCGCCGCGCCGCCTTCCTCCTTGGCAGGAGGCAATTAAAACTTTGTCACGAGGCCACAGCACATGCACTTGTGATTGTTTATATTTAGCGGTGCATCGGCGATCTTGATTTCCGCGGGGGGTGAATCCATAAAGTAGCCATAAATGAATGTCTTGCATCTCAGAGGGATTAACGAGAAGGGTCAGACTGCCTTTTTCTTGTTAACCTTTTTTTAAACCCTGAATTTACCATAACTCTTATTTTAACCTTTTTTTACCCCTCTTAAGTCACCATAATAGTCTTATGAGGTTCTATGAGAGTTTAGGGACTTACGATTGTTAGATTTTTATAAATTTGCAAGGACTACAATGAAAAAAATGTATTTATTAAGGTAAAGTTAGGTGTAAGTCAAATTTAACACAAGTTAATTGAATTCCTAAGATCAAACCCATTACTGAGAAGTTTAAAACAGTTTATGATAAAACACGCAACTTGTTTTTGCCTAAAAACAAGGGTTTTTGGCTTAAAAGTATAGGTTTTATGAGTCAACAACTTTGTTCTAGTAAATATTCCTGGTTTTTATAAATTCAAGCATAGAAACTAAGAAAATTCAGCTAGATCCAGTAGTCTATATGGAAATTAATGGTCATATTGATTTCCTCGATAGTACACATTAATCAAGTGTGACCATTCGCCTTGATTGATTTAAAAAAAAACTTCTTAAACCTTAAAAAAAACCATTCAAGACTATATTTAAATTTCCCTTGATTTTTTTTTAAAATAAACTTTCTATATTATATTTTACAGTAAATACTAAATATTTTGTAAAAAAAAAGTTAAAAGAAAGCAAAAACACTACAGATATATAAATATCTGTATATAAATATAACCAGTCTAGACCCCATATAATATTTCTTCAATTTCAATCAAGGAAGGGTTACAAAATACGTAAATAGTAACTAAATTTAGTTAACTTGTGTTAACAAAAACATGGAAAATATGCATCAATTATGAATTATGCCAGACATACATTTTGAAGGAACTATTTTTGGTTCAAGGCCCTGAAGAAGAAGGTATCTACACCTCGGTGTCTCGGTGTTTTGGTGTTTTGGGTCTTGTTGGCATTTTTGCCTGCACCGCGCTTCTCCCCTCTCTCTCCCTCGCCCTGCTGTGTGTGCGTGTGTATGTATGCAGGGTTATTTGTCGTAGGTAGCGGCGACAAATGTAATCTGATATAATTTAATAACAGGCAGAGAACAGAACCACTGCCTCCCTCGTGGATTGATGCGGGATGGAACCGAAAAATCTCGGCCCAAAAAATCTTTACTCAAGCTCTCTCGAATTCTCGAATTCCGGATGTTTGCAGGTGTGCCACCGCATGAACGACATTTGCATGGGCATGCTGAACGGCGCCTTCAACAGGCAAATCAATACCACGTTCAGCCGCTTCCAGGCCATCAAGGCGAGCATGCCGCGCCGGGAGTCCGCCCGCCGCAGTCATCCGCTGGCCTGCCAGTGCGACATCATTGAGACGTGCTACATGCGCCTCTCCCTGCTGCAGATGTCCATGGGCAAGCACATGGATCGGGGCAACTGCTGCTTCTTTCCGGGACAGATACTGGACGAGGTTAACGGGATTTTGAACTATATCAACTTTACGCCTCGGCTGCAGCGACCGTATCGGGTGACCGACGAGCTCTTTGATCTCTCAACCATGGCCATGGAGTACTTCAAGGACCGCATAGAGCCGACTCTGCCCAGTCTGGCCTACTTCCCCAAGGACTTTTACACATTGCCCACCACCACAAATCGACGTAAGCCCAGAGTTCGCCATTCAGGATGGAAGAAATCATAAATCATGAGAAATTCCCTCCCCCACAGCCACTCTTGCCATCAGTTCAGATCTCGAGGACAGTGCCAGCAACTCGCCGCCTCAGAACCACATGGTGCTCCGCAAGGGCATCCGCAAGATCAAGCAGGGCATGAAGATGTACAACAACCAGCTGTCGGTGCTGCGCACCGAGCTGCGCACCTGCAAGCGCAAGGCCGTCGAGCAGAGCAAGCAGCTGGCCGAGCAGCAGAATCTCCTCGCCGAGCAGCAGAAGCAGACCCTGGAGTATGCCAATCGGTTGGACGAGAACGACAAGAAGAACGAGGAGATGACCCGCAAGTTCTCCACCCTGTTGCAGGTAAGACCAGGACTTTGTCTTTAACTCGAGTATCAGGTATTAAATTCGCTTTGCAGGAGCTCAACAAGTGCAAGACCGAGCTGCAGTTCTGGCGCTCCAAGAGCCCGGCCATTCCGGCCGTGTGCAGTTCGTGCAATCAGAAGGTGACACCTGCGGTGCCGCCCGAGGATTTCCAAGTGCTCGTCAACCAGGGCGTTGACCCGGAGCACTTTATCATCATCAATGAGGAGGCGGACGCCGAGGAGAGCGACGTGAGCGTGGGCGGCGGGGGCGAGCTGAAGGAGTTCGCCTCGCCGGACGAGACCACCACAGCCAAGCTGCTGGCCGTGAGCACGGCAGCCAAGAATCTGAAGCGCAAGCTTCCCCCGTCGGAGGCCCAGTCGTCCAATGCCATGGCATCGTCCACATCGAAGCCAGTGGAGGCCGTCCAGCCCGAGGCCCCGCAGGCTGCAGTAAATGGAGGAGCAGGAGGAGCTGTGAAAGGAGCCACCGCCGCTGCTGCTGCTGGAGGCTACTCACCGAAGCTCTTCTATGGCAATCATCAGCGCGGCGGCGTCATCGTTAGCCCCGTGTCCATGAAGCTAACGACGACAGCTCCGCCGGCCGTGAATGTGGCTCCTGGAGGCAGCAGCAGCTCGGAGGCAGCAGCATCAGCTCTCGAGGAGCCGGAGGAGGCGAAGAAAGCACGTAGAGTACAAAAGGCCAACAGATATGTAAATACGTCGTCTGGCAAACGCAGTAAATAAGCATTAGTACATACGCATATATACACTTTACATATTTTTTACCACTTATTTACATAAACAAAAGGCGAAAAAGCGAAAAGCAAAAAGCAAACAAAAAAAGAGGCGTCCATGCCCCACGTAGTGTTAACGAAGGAATCAAATATATACACACATATATCTATTAACGTCAAAATGCACTAGGCATTGCGAATATTATCATTATAATTATTATCAAGTACAACCACAAGTGTGTCTGTATGTTCTTCGGTTTTAACCACCTTTCCCCTTACAGAAACAACAACAACAACACACACACACACACACACAGTACACTCGTCGAAACCCGTAGTTATTGGCAGAGCAAACAAAGCAGATAATAATAATTTAAAAGCAAATTAATTTTAACTAAGAACCACGAGAAAAACAAAACGAAATCAGCAAAGAAATATTTTAAATAAAACTTTAAAAGCATTTAAAATCAAAAGGGATTTTCCGTACGTAAGAAATACATTTATTTACAACATCAACAGAGGAAAGAAACTAAGTTAGAGCTTCTGGGAGCGCTCCTTGCCAGCCAGCGGCTTGTTGCGCTCATCCCAGAGGGTGACCCCATCGCAGGCACAGATTCTCTTGAAGTTCTCCAGAATGCCCGCCGAACGGGCAATGATTCCACAGGCAATCCTGCAAATAAACCACTTATATATAAAATATTCCAGAAAGAATGGGTTACAAGACGCACCTGTCTCCCGAGTTGCCATCGATGAGACTCTGCTGGTTGCCTCCATTTCCCAGATCATCGGCACCAGCGGTTATCACAATGGCCCGGCCAATGATGTCCCACACTTCCAGGACGGGATCCACAAATCGGAAGGTGGCCCTGCCGCTCTCATCGGCTCGAATGTTGCCCAAATCGCCTGCATGACGTTCCTCCGCCGCTGCAGTGGGACTTCCATGCGGCGACTGGCGGGGATTGTAGTGCAAGCCAACGGAGGAGCAGCCCGCGGACACATCGCCGCTCTCATGGATGTGAAAGCCATGCAGACCGGGCGTCAGACCATCTACGACGCCATCCACCACCACTCCAGGCTCCCGCTGCGTGATCGTTGTGAAGCGCACTACGCCCTGGACGGGCGTTTTGTCCACCACACTGCCCGTGTTGTTAATTAGGGCCACAGCCGACTGGCCACCGAATCCGGAGAGCACTGCCTTCCGCCCGGTGGCCTCAATCTTATCGTGCACCTCGGACCAAGGTCGTTGTGTCTGAATAATCACTCTGCCTTCCTCAGTATCTATCTCTACCTGGCCCACTCCATCCAGCACTGATCGGAGAGCGGTGGCATACGCCTCGTCGCCCTTTCGCATCTGAACTGCAAATTCGATCTAAACTTTAACATGAGAGCATGGTTCTTGGTCGCTATTTACCTTAATAGAGCTCATTTTGATGGCCAAAAATGCCGAATAAGAATGATAAACAAACTTTGTCCCTTTAGCAGTGTTGTCAACTTGGCTATTTTCCTACTAGATCTAGCGATTTCCGATCAACTTCAATCGGTCATCAATTTCGCGTTGCCAGACTGAGCTGACCGGCGCTGCCAGATTTTCAGAGAGCTAACTTTAGTTTTGGCGCCTGATTTGAAATTCGAACCGCAAATTAGTAAAGATGCTAATATATCTAATTTCGGTGCTAATTAGTCAGACATAAAACTCCATTCAGCTCAAATTACGCCTTATAATTTTTGCTCAACTTTTTTTATTGCCCGCCAGCGGTTTTGATCAATGGCCATAAAGTATATTTTTAAGCAAAATGCTGCTAATTTTTGCAAATTAACAGCGCTAATTGAAGCGTCCAAAAAACCTAAGCGTCTATGCCTGGTTGGAGCTAATGAAAAAAAAGTGATCAAAACGTGCAACAAAATTGCGATGAAGCGTTTCCATGCGCGGCAAATTCATTGCAGCAGCAAATTGCGTCTTTGACTTTCATTGTGCAAAATAAATTAATTTCACTTGGGACCTCGTTATTGATGGCAATTTAAAAACAATTGAGAAATATTTAATTCGCCCGCCATACTGCGATCAATTGAAGAAATGTAAAAGGAAGCACCCGACAGGGAAATCCATAACAGAAATAATGCTGATTCCCGATTGCCGAATGCCAATTCCCCAAATTTCGACACTGCGCGCATGGCTTTTGTCAATTAAGCTTCAATTAGCACAAAGCAAGCAGCTGGGAATGAATGAAAATCGGTGGACAGCAATTAGTCGAAATTAGTAGTACCGTTATTAGGTCCACCCTAACGCGGTGGATCGACATCGACGCTTGCGGGAATCGCTCCCCCACAATACATAAACAGGTGCAGCTCTCTTCTCTTGCTTTCTGCATACTCTCTTTAGTGACGTCTGCTCTTTGACCAACGGAGACTAACGGCAACAGCTGTTCTTGTTGATAAATAGCATTCTTTGTTGCTTTTTTCCATTGCTGACAAGTGCAAGTCAGGCCCCAAAAAAAGGTGGGTTACCATGGACCCCAGTTGAGTGGGAGCGAGATGGGGCTAGATAAGGTCGCCCAGAAAAAGTGCGTGCCGTAGCAAATTTGCTTTTAGCTTTTTGCCTTTGTTTTTATTGCATTCCACACGGGCACGCACACAGATGCACTGCTGGTGGGGCAGCAAAGAGCGCCGTTGGACCCGCGAGAGCCAGAGAGGGAGAGAGATAGAAAGAGCGCCCGGGGAGAGATGGGAGAGCGAAAGAGAGTACGGCTTACTAGCCGTATACTTATTATTAATATTAGCGTGAGACACCAAATCAGTACTTTTGAAACCATCGGCGTCAAAGCACATGTTTAGCGATTTATGCGGAGTGTACACTAATCTCAAAGAGCAACAACTACAACTACAACAACAACAACAGCATCAGCAACAGCAACATCAGCAGCAGCAAAAATATTAACACGTTGACGCTTTTTGTGTTTATCGCGAGCGGAAAAGCTTAATTAGCGAGCGCCAAACTCTTTTTTGGCTGGCCCCGAATCTTATTTTCTTTGAGTGTGCGTGCCAAAAATTAAATACGTCATCGACGCGCGCAGCGCAAAACGGTCCAAAAACCGATACACACACAAAAGCGAGCAGCAGCAGCAGCGAGCATAGAATTGAATTCAATTGCAGGAGCAACAAAAGCAACAGCGCCCAATCAACGCAAATCAAGGAAAAGTTCCACACACAAACTCGAATGAATTAATTTGTTTTTGTGTCTACTACTACTACTACTTCTTCTTCGTCTTCGTCGCATTCTTCTCCTCGCCTGGCTTTGCCATTCGCCGCGAAGCACTGACAAAGACAAAAAGAACGTGCAAAACAGCTGAGCTGAGACTGAGAGTAACGGGACGCAGCGTAGACGTCGGCAACGAACAACAAAGAAAGCAACAAGTGCAGCAGCAACAACAACGATAACACAAAGCCCTTTCAATTGAGAGCGAAAGAGAGTGTATGTGTCCAGTTCACATTGTTGTTGCCACAATCAATTAGAGTGATAGCAGGCGGCAGAGCAGCTTCGGCATCGGGTAGCGCAGCAGCAGCATCCGCATCAATTTCGCTGGCAGCAGCACCATCTTCGCATCGCATCTTCGGGCTGGCTTAATTCCGAAAGTGTATCTGTGAGCGTAGTTGCTCCCGTTCCGCCTTCGTAATCGCAAGTGGCTTGTTGTTATTGTCGCACTCGGTCTCGATCTCTGCGTGTCAGTGTCTGTGTGGCAGCGCCAGCGCCGTCGGCTCTTGATTGGGCTTGTTTGATTCCGAAACTGTATCCCGTAGTTTCCCGCTAACGGCGAAAATTCACACAACTCATTGATATTTTAACCTCGTGTCCGCGTTGGCTGCCGCTCGACCAAGGTTCCGCCGCACAAAATGCTCGTCTCCTTGGGCTCTCCGAAGCCTGGCTTCGTCGGACTAAAAGTGCTCCTCTAGCACGCTACGAGCTAGTCCGCCGTCCATAAAAACA
This sequence comes from Drosophila tani, assembly GCA_008042535.1. Classification (NCBI taxonomy): domain Eukaryota; kingdom Metazoa; phylum Arthropoda; class Insecta; order Diptera; family Drosophilidae; genus Drosophila; species Drosophila tani. The sequence goes on along the minus strand of VNJO01008746.1, from coordinate 8,665 downwards.
ACAAAAATAATAAGCAAAAAAACACAGAACCTAACTATATTATAACCCACTGAATTGGCAGCAAAAAAAAAGTTATCACCACTTCACCAACCGAATCGTAATCGCTATCGTTATCGCGAGACAACGAAAAAAATAAACGAAAAAAAAAAAGTTCAAAGATAATATACAGTGTGCAAGTCAAGTCGAAGCAAACAAAAAACTCCTATTCTCTCCTCGCTAATGAAATCCGAGCTTCTTTTTGTGAATAATTAGCCCCCAAAAAACCCGTTTAGCCGCCGCAGAAATTAGGCCCCCCATAAAAGTGACGACGATCCAAGAAATTGGCATCCATCTCGCTGCCGCTGATATATAACACCCCAATATACACACACAGTACAGGCGTAAAGCGCAAAAAACGTAAAACCGCGATAACACCCATACACTCGCCGAGCAGAGCGAAAAATCCGATCAGCGAATATATCAACTTCACAGTAACGTCGGAAAGTCAGTGCAAGTCAGAGCTAAATCGTCGAGCGCCCCGAATAGTTGTGTTTACCAAATCGTTCCCAAGTTCCAACCCAAAGCCAAGTCGTGAAAAGATAATCAGTTATCAGTTATCAGTGATCATTCAGAAGTTTACAACTGCAAAATAATGTCAGCCTTCTGACAGTGTCCCAAAAGAATAAATAAAGCCCCCACACAAAAGTTACATAACACATAACGTTGAAAATCCTATTTTCGGAAGCGAAATAAGCAAGAGACTCAGCGAAACCCTACAAGTGACTTGTTAATTGGAATGTCGCCCATCTGACAGTGACTAAATCAACACGAAAAAACACCCCAAAAAAGAACTCAAAACACGGTTTGAAAAAACAGAACAAATAAAAAGGAAAAAAGCCATCACAAGCGTCACAAGAATTACAACAGCGAAAGTAACAATATCAGCCCAACAAGGAGTGCAGCCTGCGTTATCAGTGAAGCATACGCTACATTATATATATATTCGATTCCAAGCGTAAACAACTGCTGTATAATGTTCACCGCCATCTGACAGTGGTCCAAGAACCAGCGAACAGAGCTACTAAATAGAGCGTCTACAAGCAAGTCCCACACGTGCCAGTGAGACCTGTGTATCGTAATACCCATTTGAACTGCACCAAGTAACGTCAATTCAGCGATAAATGGAGAAATCTGAAATACGACTGCAGCGCATGTCAAATGAATATCAGTCGCAATCGAGCTATATGTATCTCCGGACCAAGATGCTGTTAAAAATCGAAAATACCCTACTTCGAAGCCATCGTCAGCGCGAGACCACCGGTATCAAGAAACTATACAATTCGTTTTTCGTATTGTTTTAATTTGCCCCGCCCGGCCCCCGATCCCCCTCCGAAGGCCCCAAAAAGAACACATTACGCACAACGCAACAATTCCAATTCCACTCAATTGTGAGCCAAGCTAGAGAAAAGTTACAAAAAGCAAGTTATACATGTTTTACCTATATTAAATATATGAATAAACTAGAGATATTATTTGGTTGTTAGTAGAACTCAACGTCAAGTGCATATTGTTAGCCCTCGTATATCCAAGTGCTGTGCGACGAACGATTAGTAAAGTGTGTCATATGAGCATTTCGAACATGCCAAAATGTTAACCTAAGCAAATAGAGCCGTATTTAAGTCTCCGCGTCGATTTATCACTGTTTCTACTTCGAATATTACTATTACAATCAATCACAATCACCTTTGTTGCATTTCGCGTTGCACCAAAAAAACTTGAGCAAAATTGCTGGCGAAAGTCCGGTCGGAACGGTACAAACTGTGGTCGCCCAAATATATCGTATTATCGGTGGGAAAACAACATAAATTCAATACTCCAAAAAATAACAAGGAATAAGGGAATACAGAAAGCGATTACAACGCCTTTAATTCACATACCGAATGGCGCTTTCGTTTCTATCGCAAAACTCCGGTCTGTTGGATTTACAAAGCATATTTGATCCACAATATTCTCATCATCAACAACAACAACAACAACAAACACCACATTTGAGCCACCACCCCCAACATCACAATCAACAAAATCAACAACAAAATCACCAACAAGCGGAACAAATTCTACAACACCAACAATCGCGCACCATTTCAACAAAGTTCGATTTGAACATTTTCAACGAATTCGACCAAATGGAACAACAATTCAACAACAATTTGAATCGCAATCAATATCAGAACAATAGTAATAATAATAATATCAACAACGGGAGCCACAACAATCAGAACTCCAACACCAACAACACCAACACTAATAACAGTGTAAGTGAAAATTTAAACCAGGTGAGTTCAAAGGTCACCAACAAGGGGGTGCCACAGAATTGACATACTTATAGGTTAGGGGTTGACATACGAATGAGTACAGTGAGAGAAATATATCTATGCATTGATGAAATTATAAGGAATATTATTCAGCGATCAAGAAACTAGAAAAAAATATTAAAAACCCAGAAGTCTTGTACTTATTTTCGATACCTATACTGTGATACTGTGATATTTTTCACCTGGTGTACTTTTCTACTCCCGACTTAAAGAATCCCGCCGATTAGTAAATCTAAAGAATTCAGACTAATTATAGAACCGACATATTTACACAACTGTTTTCCAAAGCTTTCGTTGGAATGCTTTTGCCTTTCAAAGGAAAATTACAGATTAAGGAGGATCCGACTTAGTAGTTAGTGAATCAAGAAAACTTTTCAAGATCCCCTGCTCGTGTGAGGTTCCCCAGCGAATTCTGTTTGCCTTGAGGCAAGTATAAATATATAGTTCAATTGCTAATTATACTATACGGCTTGGGGTGTATCATATAACAAAGTTGTGGTGGACAGATAGAGGGAAAAACAACAGAACAGCGCTTAATAAATAGTTGCAAGCAAATGTTACGTCACCAGAACGACTCACTGCCACTCAACCCCCAATCCTCGGGAGGTAACCAAGAGTAGATACTTGTGTACCTTCTTTATTTTTGGAATGTCGTATAAATATAGCAGCATGTTCTTTTGGGTCTTCTTTGCCCAGCTCTCCAAGCTGTGTCTTTTCTCTGTTTGTTTACACCCAGCGAGCGTGTTCGAACTTATCTCTCGGGTAACATAATTTAATGGAACCAAGTCGGAGTCGGAGTCCTCAGAGGCAAATAAACATCACAGAATGCAGTGAATCGATGGGTGTTTTTCCCCCAATCTCTGGCTATCACTCTCTCCCGGAGAGAGAAAGAGGGATTGGGAGAGTAGAGGCGAGAGATTGTAAGCGACCTTATCAGCAAGGTTCGGACCCACATATAGTATTTCAGCTGGACTCTAGAGATAATGGTGAGAGGGCATAGCCTCGATGGCGGCTAGACACGCTGTGTTGGTGCTTTTGATTCGGTTCCAGAATTGATTACGCCGTCGAAATTCAGTTTTCGAACTAAAAGTCTCTCCTCCGTTTGGTTTGGTTTCGGTTTTCCAGATCCAGAACCGCCACTTCATCAGCGGCTACCACCACCAGCATATTGGTTCGGATTATGAGCAAGTGATCAACTTTGTTGACTCGCCGCCAAACTCTGAGGAATCGTGGACAGGTAAGGCAGCGCCAATCAGTTCAGTCTCAAGCTCAGCTCAGCTCACCTCATCTCAAACACCATCCAACCATCGATCATCGTCATCATTGAAGAGACCAGCTCTTTAATCGAACAAATCACCATTGTCGTAGACGCCCAATCGAAGGACTCGCCGGGACCGCAGATCATAGACGTGCAAACCATTTACCTGAACAGCGGCTCACGCAAAAGACGAATGGATTGGGATTCCCTGGACATTGGCCAAAGTGAGAACTCACCAACAGCATCGCAGAGCGGCGAGCTGCCCACCAAAGTGGCCCACCAGGAGAAGGATAAACACAAGCGCGAGAAGAACTCGGGTAAGTCAATCATTTTTTATCAGATATCAGAGAACTGTCTGTCAAACTAAGTGATCGAACTTGATGATCCTAAAACTGTCTGTCAATGTAAGTGATCGAACTTTGTAATCTATGGAACGGTTCAAAATTGTCTTATGGCTAGGGAAAGAAAGTAAAAAAGTATCTTCGGGGGAAATATGTTATTAATACTTAGTATTTAATGTAGTTTTAAATCAACAAAAGGCAGTTCTAAATTATAGCCTTTAATTTGAATTTTTAAAGGGTTTCCTTTTCATTTTTAGACTTTTATTAAAATACAGAAGCTTGCAAATTTTATTTTATTTATATATTTATTCAGTTTATAGGATTTTATTTCCAGTAAAGTCCAGAAGCTTGCGAATTTTATCTTATTCTAATACAAAAACAGGTTTGCAAATGCCTTGATGATTAGCCCATCAATTAGTGAAATAAAAATATGAATTAAGAGTCTAAAATTGTCACACTTTCGGAGATATTCCAAAGATATTCATTCAGATTGAAGTAAACCCAAAAGAAGGCTACAAAAGTGCGATTATGATGATAGCTGCTGATATTGTTAATGTTTATTAAATTAGCTCGCTGATTTGCATAAAATGTGTGTGTTGCGGTGACCCAAAATCAATGAAAGCGGCGTATTAAAAAGAATGAAAGAAATTGCGATTGGACTTGAGGCTTCTTCCTTGAGACTGGCACTGAGAGAGCGAGTCAGAAACCCGTTCCCGTTCCCGTGCCCTCCGCGATTGCTGGCAAATTAGAAGCCGTCGTAATTGAGAAACCCGTTTCCGAGTTGCGCCTCTTTGGCCTGGGATATGGGATATATGGATATGGATATTATATATACATCTGTAGCTGGGTATGCCTAGACAGATGTACGAGTAAGACCGATCTAACGACTAATTCAATCGCTCATAAGACAAACGTGAGTCTTTCTGCCCTCGCGGGTGCTAAGTGGCATATAAACACGGGTATGCGATCGCTAATTAGTCTGTATCTATCAGACATGAAGTTATACGACATACATATGCGTGAGATGCCAATTAAAGGCCAAAAACCCAACAAAGGGTATGTGACTTTGACACATGTTTGAAGCCGGGTTGGCGCAGGTGGAGTTGCAGCTATGCTAGAGCTTCAGTCCTTAAGTAGTTTCATAAATCCATTAACATGCGCGATCGATGGCTCTTAATTTTGGAGTTGGGAAGCCCTAATGAAATTAAGTCGGCATAAAACAGTAATTAACTTAGCACCTTCGCTCTCGTGTTAATCAATAGAGCTTTAATAATAGAATGCCAGAGCCAATAAAGAGGAATCAAATGTGTCTTTGGTACTTTTCCAATGGCCAATGGGCGGCGAACAAGCCCCTAACCGAAAAACCCTTTAAGCTCCGCAGATCTGCCCTCGAGATAGCTGCTCCCCGCCTTCGAACGAATCACGCAGGGCCCTCGAACTAATTACCCCGAAACGAGTGACCGCGGCATGACACCGACTCTGACTGGCACACTGATATACTTTGGGAACAAACAGACTTGTGCCTGTGCCGAGGGACCTGGCCATATAATTTGGACTCCAATCTAGAGCGCAGCCAGCCCCTCTCGCTGATGGCTTATCGTCGTCGTCGTTGGCCAGGCGGCACTCGAGGCAGATAAGAACCGCGTTATTTTGGCATACAACAATCTGCCATTAGGCGTACTTTTTCCACAAAAACTCCCTAATCGAGATTCTTAGATCATCCAAACTTTGCTTTTGTTCCCCGGCTTATTCCCACATTTGTTTTTATATAATCGAAGGCTATAAGATGATATTGAAGCCATTTCCCCTGGCCATTTGGGGTAGAGATCTCATCTATTGTAAAATTCTATTTAATGCCCGCCCCTATCCACATTTACAGATACTTTTAATCAAACAATTAGTAGTGACACTATCTATCGCGAATGTGAGCATTACGAACACGATGTGCGTCATTCGGGCTGTGGATAACTCTGAATCAATTGCGATCGAGATATGTATGGTCCAATGGAACCCACACACACTGAGGGAGAGATATATCTGTAGACAGATTAAATCAATTAACCAAGCATCACAAACAGTTTTTTTCCAGGCAGTTTTTGGAGGCATTTTGAAAAACAATTAAAAGTAATGGCGTGTTCATTTTAGGCTTAGTTTTTTGGGTATTAAATATAGTATAAACCAGCAGGAATATACTTAATATTTAAGCTAAAACTTAAGGTAATAACAGTTTTTTTAGGCATTTTGAAAAACAATTGAAAGTTCCATTACATGTTCATTTTAGGCTTAGTTTTTGGGTTATTAATTATAGTATAAACCAATTAAAAATAATTGAAAGAAAATGTGTTATAAGAACAAGGGAATTCCCTTTTATTTAAGGTAATAACCGAAGAATATTCCTTTATTCAAAGCAACAATTTGAAATCATAAAATTGCTTTATTATATCTCACCAATAAAAGATTCCTATAAATAGCTAATGGGGTAATGCTGGCCCATATTCAAAATAGCACATCAGTTCATAAAATAAAAGAAAATATAAATAGTTACGTGTTTATCTATTAATTATAAATTGGCCTTACAATAAGTCGCATGCTATAAATTCTTCACAGACATATTAATGTTGGCCAAGACCCACAAGTTTGACGTCAAAACGGTTTGTGGTCGTCACTTGGCTCTTGAGAGTGTCGTCACTGGCTGATAACAGTTCGAAAAATCTAAAACAAAAAGGCCAACGTGCCAGATATGGTTTGAAATATAGCTTTTACTTTATTTATTCTTTCCAATCACAGGTCGCAGCAGCTGGAGCGATGATATTGGCTTCGATCTGAATGCTGAGTTCAACAGCAACTCGTACTTGAACAAGTAAGCAAGGCCCCTCGAATCCGCCCTTATTTAAATTTGAGCTAATTTACCCACTATCTCTTTCTGGGATTAGTGAGAACTTCCTGTCGTTCTCACCCACGCTGACCACCCTGAAGCAGGAGCCGCAGACGGAGCAGATCAAGCCCAGTCCCAAGATATCATTGGACAATGCAGCTGGCTCGCCGTCGGTGGCCATTGCCAAGCTGGACGAGGCCCAGCATTCGCCGCAGCAGGCTAATCCTGGTCAGGAATCCACACCAGGCTCTGGCTCAGCCAATGGCAATGGCAAGCACGATGTGAACTCGGGTCTAATTTGTGGATGTGGCTCGCCACAGGGCTCGCCCTTGGCCAGCAGCGAGTATGAGGTGAACGAGAAGGGCGCCAAGGTGCATCCCCAGCAGCAGCAGCTTAGTGTTTTAGATCCGGCCAAGATTGAGCTGGTTTCGGCCAATGGAGCCACCCACTCCGAGGATCATAAGTGAGTATTAAGGAATGCAGCTCTAAGTTGGTGGTAACTATTGCCATGTTCTACCAGATTTCAGTACATCTTGGCCGCGGCCACTTCGATTGCCACCAAGAACAACGAGGAGACCCTGACGTACCTCAACCAGGGCCAGAGCTACGAGATCAAGCTGAAGAAGATCGGCGACCTGTCCCTCTACAGGGATAAGATACTGAAGGTGAGTCCAAAGTCCCTGCCCATGTCCACGGCCTCCAATTGAGTCGCCGAGAGTCATGTGATGTCGGTGAATTATTCGTCGGTCGAGTGAGCGACTTGTGTGTATCCGCGTCTCTGTATCGGCTGTATCTGTATCTGGGTCTCAATTGATTTTAATAAGCCCCAATTAAGCCGCTGCTCGTCTTGCGAGATGCCCCTACTAGATGCCACAAGTACTCTGTGTGTGTGTACATGTGAAATCTGCGTGTGCGAAAACGAAAACTTTCCGAGTGAAGTCATATAGCCATTCGCTCATCCGCTCCTCCCTATTACTTCTCCTCTTGCAGAGCGTGATCAAGATCTGCTTCCATGAGCGCCGCCTCCAGTTCATGGAGCGCGAACAGATGCAGCAATGGCAGCAATCCCGCCCAGGCGAACGCATCATTGAGGTGGACGTGCCGCTATCGTACGGCCTGTGCCACGTGTCGCAGCCACTCAGCTCCAGTTCGCTGAACACCGTCGAGATCTTCTGGGACCCGCTGAAGGAGGTCGGCGTCTACATCAAGGTCAACTGCATTTCAACCGAATTTACCCCAAAGAAGCACGGCGGCGAGAAGGGAGTACCCTTCCGACTGCAGATTGAAACCTATATAGAAAACACAAATAGCACCAATACCGGAACGGGTGTAGCATCCGGCAGCAACAACAACAGCGCCAGCAACGGCAACGGCAACGGTGGTAACAGCAACGGCAGTGCCACAACCGGTGGCTCCACAGCACCAGGATCGCCGGAACGGTCTCTCAATGGCGGCGGTCAGCCGGCCAAGCAGGCAGTCCATGCCGCTGCCTGTCAGATCAAGGTGAGTTGAAACTTAAAGCTCTATATATTAGAATTGAATTCCTTCCTCAAAGAGGGTACATTATTCCATAGAATTAAGCCTATTAGGCAAGGAAAGTTCTTTGCAGTTTTATATAAGATATATAATATGTATTATGTACATATATTTATTTATTGGATAGACCGCCAAAACCTCCTACTGTATAATATATTTATATATATCTTTTTTGAGCAGTAGAAATATATTGATTTTAGTTTCGTGATTCATTATACGTTTGCTATTTCGTTGAAAACCACCCCCAATAAAATATATTGACTATATACAAACGTGCTTATGACTAACTGCCTTCACTTAT
>VNJO01008745.1:0-119923 GCA_008042535.1 Drosophila tani | reverse complement strand
CTAAGATCAGGAGGACATCATTAAGAAGCTGGAAAAGCAGAGCACGCGACAGCGGACCATGGTGGGCGCCTTATTATTGCCACCAATATCTGTGTATTACTTCTGAATTTTGTGAATGTTCCAAAACAACAGCCTGTGATTTGGTTAAAAATGTTACACAAAAAATATTTTGATTTTTTATAAAAAGCTACTTACCAAAAAGGCTTTTAATTTTTGTAAAATAGACTTTTAATTTTCGTATTTTTTCTCGTATCTAGACCTGTACTGGTCGGCGCTCGATGTAAAACTGATTTTCCATATGCCGGCGCTCAGGCAGGAAAGTTTTTAACGTTTGACATTAGGACCAAATAAGACTCAAGGCCTACTAGATGTCAAAAAAAGAAAGGAAAGGAAAAATAGGAAAGGAAGGCCTACTAGATCTCAAAACAAGAAAAGAAGCTAACTTCGGTAAGCCGAAGTGTGTATACCCTTGCAGTCTGCAAGTGGATCGTTGAAAGGCGATTCATTTTGGTAAAGTTGAAAAAATACCAAAGTCTGTACATTTTTATAACATTACCAAAACATTTTACATGTACAATTTTACATATTCATATAAATCGACCGATCGCTTATATGGCAGCTATATGATATAGTTGTCCGTAACTCTAGTACCCTAAAAAACAGCTACATCTCGAAATTTATAATAAGTTAAAAAACAGAGAAGTTAGAATTTTTGTTTCATTAGTTTTCCGATCATTCCTATGGCAGCTATAAGATATAATGGTCCGATCTCTGCCGTTCCGACATATATACTAACTGCAATAGAAAGACGACTATCTGCAAAGTTTCATTACGATAGCTCAACAATGTACAACATTGTACAGTAGCAACGGACAGACGGACAGACGGACAGACGAATATGGCTAAATCGACTCGGCTGGTGATGCTGATCAAGAATATATATACTTTATGGGGTCGGAGATGCTTCCTTCACTGCGTGGCAAACTTTTGGCCAAAATAATAAAACCCTGCAAGGATATAAAAATATAAATTATTTGGGTAAAATAGTGTGGGAGTTATTGTGCACTAGAATTAGAATTACGGTTTTAATTTTGATAAGATCGGACAACTATATCATATAGTTGCCATTTAATCGTTCGGTTGATTTATATGAAAATGTTAAATGTGTAGATACATTTTATAAAAATGTACAAAGTTCGATAATTTTCAATTTTCCCCAAATGGATCGACTTTCAATGATCCAATTCCAGACTGCAAGGGTATACAAAGTTCGGCTTGCCGAAGTTAGCTTCCTTTCTTGTTTTTTATTCACAAATACAAGGAAGAGGACGACAAAGTCATAGCCCTCTTTATTTTTTATCATTTCATTCTGACAGTTTTTGGGCTGCAAAACATAAAAATGCTTTTACATATAAAAAGCTGTGACTTTTTCCAATAAAAAGCACAAGGTTTGTTTTTTATAAAATATATTTTTGGTTATCGAACTTCTTTTTTTATAAAATACAATACACTTTTGTCAGGTTAGTTCTCTCGTTCATAAAAAAAATAACAGAATTATGATGAGCGACATGAGCACTTCCACCTCTTGGGTGGCGATGCTAACTTCTTCCGGAAATGCAAGTCTTCCGGGAATTAGAGGGATCCCCCTCAGAACATAGATATCTTGCGCGGCCTAGATATCTTGCGCGGCCAGGATCGCAACCACTGGATATTGCGTCTTCTACCTCGATTTGCTTCATGTGTGTTGACCCTCGTGGACGCCATTGTGTGCGCCTATTACTGCAACCAATATTTGTGTATTTCTTCTGAATTTTGTAAATGTTCCAAACAGCCTGTGACTTGGTTAAAAATGTTACACACAAAATATTTTGATTTTTTATAGAAGCTACTTACCAGAAAGGCTTTTAGTAATTGTACATATTGTTTCTCGTATCTGGATCTCGTGAACGCCATTGTGGCCGATTAATATTGCCACCAATATTTTTGTATTACTTCTGAATTTTGTAAATGTTCCAAAACAGCAGCCTGTGACTTGGTTAAAAATTTTACACAAAAAATGTTTAGATTTTTTATAGAAGCTACTTACCAGAAAGGCTTTTAGTATTTGTATTGTTTCTCGTATCTGGATCTCGTGAACGCCATTGTGGCCGATTAATATTGCCACCAATATTTGTGTATTACTTCTGAATTATGTAAATGTTCTAAAACAGCAAATTTTAAACAAAAAATATTTTTGATTTTTTATAAAAAGCTACTTACCAAAAAGGCTTCTAATTTTTGTAAAAAAGACTTTTAATTTTTGTATTTTTTCTCGTATCTCGACCTGTACTGGTCGGCGCTCGATGTAAAACTGATTTTCATATGCCGACGCTCAGGCAGGAAAATTTTCAACGTTTGACATTAGCACCAAATAAGACTCAAGGCCTACTTGATCTCGAAAAAAGGAACTGGCCTGCTATTATTTTATAATTTTTATACAAATTAAAATTTATATAGTAGCGTCACCATCCTCATAAGTTATATATTTTTTTACCAGTATCAAACTTCTATTCGGTAAAAAAGGCCATTCAATTGAAAGTAATATAAAAATATTTATGTATCTTATTATAGCTATTAAGGATTGGACATTACGACAACTTTGTTGTTTGCCGTTGATTTCCATCGATTTTGATCAAAATTAGAGTGGAAAATTCGATAAATTCCAATTAAAAACATGATTGGAATTGCGATAGAAAGATTTTAAGAAGCAAATATAATATATCCCTTCTTCATATTAATATTAATACTAGAGTTACTACTGGAGTTATTCTATAAAAAATAATGGGATTAAGCTAATTAAAGCTAGTTCACCTTGTTTATTCGAAGAACCTGAAAAATATAGCTTTATTTTTGACCAAAGAAAATAATATTAAAAATAAATTCGATTATGGCAATCAGGTAAGGTCAGAAACACACTAGCTTTCAATTTCATTCTGTCTAAGCATTATATTAAATACTATTTAATTTGTAACTCCACAGAAATTCTTTAGCTAGTGCACAATAACTCCCACACTATTTTACCCAACTTGTTTCTATATTTAGTTCCTATTTCCCAGAAATGCTTCCACACTCTCCCAAGGACTGACCTCCTCCCAAAACAAAAAAAAATTATTCAATTTTCCTCCATGATTATCCAACTCACGCCTGGGCCAGGCCAAACTCTTTTGCATATTGTTTGTTGTGGGTTAATTAAGCCGACTTTTAATTGCCTTTTATTGCACTTAATTATTGGAGTCGGAAGCAGAGGCCCTCATGGGCTTAAGGCGGGGTGGAGAGGCCTCATAAATTCGTATACATATGACTGGATAATTGCGGCTGCCGCTGAATTAGCCCAACGAGAGCCACCACGCATCACCATTCGCATCCGCAGCCGCAGCCGCGTCTCGATTTCCACACCCATTCGCACCCACATTACGCGCGGGGCGTGGCCAAAGAGAAAAAAATGAAGAAAGGGATGGAATCCAAGGGGGCAGGTGGACCCCGACCCGGCTAAGCCGAGCCGAGCTGAGCTGAACTGAACTGAACTGAATGCATAACATCAGCGGCGGGCTCGTTTCCAGCTTGTTGCTCCAATTAAAAAAGTGGAAACAGAAAAAAAAAAAATAACAACAACTGGAAAAGCGGCAAAAACAAAAACCAGCAGGCAGCCATTCATACTCATATCCATTTGGCGGTTTTTTATTGCCTTTAATTATAACGTTAGCGCCGCGTATTCAAATTGTTCTTTCTGGCTTGGAAAATTTTCAGAAGCAAACAAAAGACTTAGACAACGAACGCGAGTGATCTTCAAGCGCTGAGTGGCAAAGGGGAATGCTAGGAACTAAAAAGGCAACAAACAAATAGGTGAAATGTTATTTATTTATAATAGATATAAGTATTTGGTAGAGGAAATATTTAAAATACTGAAATAAATGCAGAAAGCAGCATAATTGATGGATTTTGTAAGTTTCTGAATTTTAAAGCAAGAAAATAAAAAAAACTAAATCTGATAATTATATATATATAAATATATGTATAATTATATTTAATTTAAGGCTAAAATCATATAAAAATCACTCAAAGCTAAATTTTAATTGAAATTAATTCAAAATAATTTTTTTTTTTTATGAATTCAATGAAGAAACCAAAAGATCTCTATTGAAAGCATTTATATATTTAAATATATGTATAAATATATTTAATTTAAAGCTAAAACTATTATTAATATCACTCAATGCAATATTTTAATTGAAATTAACTCAAAACTTAAAGCAAATAAATTTACTAAAAAGTTCCTTTTGTTCTTACTCTAAGAATTTAATGAAATAACCAAAAGATCTCTATGGAAAGCATTTCCCATTAAATTTCAAGTAAAAGGTGGCTATTTAGGGCCTGATATTGACATATATTTAAATACATGTATAATTATATTTAATTTAAGGCTAAAATCATATAAATATCACTCAAAGCAATATTTGAATTGAAATTAACTTAAAACTTAAAGCAAATAAATTCCCTAAAGAATTCCCTATGTTTTTATTCTAAGAATTCATCGAGAAATCCAAAAGATCTCTATGGAAAGCACTCTCTATTAAATTTTAAGTAAAAGGCGGCTACTTAGTGGCCAGCAATCGCATCGCTCAGATGTGCAATTAGCCTTATCTTATCATCGCATATCTGCAATATCGCTTGCTATTTCTCGGGGCCGTCGCTTTGATCCCCCCCTCCAATTCGTACTTCCTCCCCCGCCGGGATCCTCCTCATTTGCATAACGATCTCAACGATCTGGAGCTGTGTGTGTGTGTGTGTGTACGGATACCACGTAAGCGAGCTCCTCTTGGCCATCGTCAAGTGCATCCCTCCCTAATGGCCGCGACCGTCATGCAAATTGCAACTGCTCTATAACGACGTGCCATCAATGCATCAGCTGCCAAATTACATGTTGCAGGCCACCGAGAGAAATTATGAATTATTAAAAAGAAAAAACAAGGAGAAATAACAAAAAATAAGGAAAAAGAAAAGTAGGAGGCATGAAAGACAAGGATCTGCATGAGGATGGCATAGAGGAAGTGGAAAGAGAGAGGCATCCCAGGCTAGAGGTTCCCGGATCGAGGTTTAAGGTTCACCCCGTGTGTGTGTGTGTGTGTCATTGTTATAGAAAAAAGCTGACACCGGAACGGGGGGAATATATTTTTTATATATTTCTGTGGCAGCGGTAAAGGAGAGCGCATGTGAAATATACTAAGGGGGCGTTGCCCCGGCCACGCCCCTTGCCACACGGCCTCAGAAATGGAAATGGAAATCGTAATAAACGCAATAATAATCATGAACTGGGAGAAACAACAATGCCAACCAAGAGGAGAAAAAATGGGAGATGAAAAAACGGAAAACGAAAAACGAAAAGCGGAGAAAACCGAAACTCACCCTTACCATTTGATTTGTAAACGAATTATAAACACAAAGGTGCAGGGGCACCACCAGCACCAGCACCACCACCCTTGGCAGCTTCCAACACGTGACCGACGAGGCCGCATCTGCTCTTGGCCAGCTCCTCCGCTTCCTCCTGCAGCTCCTCCAGTTCCCCCATCGAGCCTAGCCCCGGCCTCTCCTCTGTTGTTGTATTAAGCGATTATCACCGCAGGACACTAATCGGGAACAGGGAGCCGGGGTAATTGTGGAGCGTGCTTCGCCCAAAGTTCTGACTCTCTCTCTCGCCCTTACCATTTTCCCTTTTCCCGGGCAGCTGCCATCTGAATGGCATTTTCCGGCCTGAATGGCGCTGATTGGAGTGGGAGGAGAGAGAAGGAAAACCCAACTAGCTAGGGAGCTAGGGGAAAATTGAATTGCAATTGCAGCGGAAATATCTGGATATCTGGAGATATTTCCCCTCGAGGAGCCTATAATATGGGCAGCTTGAAGTTAGTTAAGGAAGTTGCTGTTAATCTTTTTGAAATAAAAAAAAGTACCTTTGAATAAGTATAATCTATAGAAAGTTATAAATAAATATATACAAAATGAAATAAATTAATAATAAAGAAATATTAAATATATAAAGTAAATCAACATTAATTAAATATATTATTTGGCTAATATAATGTGCTGTTTGGTTCATCTTCCCAATCACGTTCCCAGATTAAATAAATTAAATGGGAAATGCTTTGATTTATGTATGCTTATAGTTGTTTTTATTTTAATTTATTTAAATCCTTTTCCACATACTGTAATTTCTGTTTATTTATAGAAAAACAATATGTAAATAAGGTAAGGATATATAAACCTTACTTTGATGTCCTTGGAATACCCCAAGTACAGACTTCTTTTCTGCCAAGATCCCTGCAAAAATCTTCTTTATTTTTTCCTCAAGCCTCGCGGGCAAATGGCGCGTAATTTCCATTTGGAACGGCCATTTTTGCGGGGCAGCAATTACAGGCAGCCTGAACCTGTCTCGGGGAATCCCCCCTTTGGCCCGCAGCGAACGCATTTCATTCGGCTTTTTGCCTCTTTTTGCCTTTTGCCTCCTTTTGCCCCACAACAAAAAGTGGCAATAAAAATTAAGTTGAAGTCGAATTTGAAATTCAGATGACGACGAAACGAACGACGTCGACGACGACGACGACGACTTGGCCAATTATTATTAATAATAGCAACAACAACAACAGGAGCAGCAACTTGAAGCAAAAGCAGAAGCAGCAGCAGCATGTTGCAGTTGCAGAAGGCAAAGAAAAGCAAAAAGAAGAAAAAAACGGTAGCAACAACAATAACTGGGGAAAAAAGTTAATAGGACCGCATTCATTAAATCCATTTAATGCACAGAGAGGCAAATTATTGCGCTAAAAGAAAAGCAGCAACAACCACTACACTCGCAAAAAAACAACTGGAGAAAAAAAACGAAATAATTGCAGTTGGCTGAACACCCAAAACGGAGAAGAAGTAGCAGAAAAAACGACGACGTTCGGTCGGCGGCCATTAAAATGGCCAGCGAATTGGCCAAAACGGGGCAAAAGGGGGTTGCTGCTGCTTTTTTTTCTACCTTTTCTCCTCTGTTGTTTTTGTAGGAAACTGGCCATGTAAACTGGCCAAGAGAAGGAGCAAGCGAGAGGGAACGACAGCGAAAACCGGTAGCTCCACTTTAATGAGCGCCAAACGCAAAAAAAGAAAATACAGAGAAAAAATACAGGAAAAAATACTACGGAAAAAAGGAGCAGCAGCAGCCCACCAGAAATGGGGTATTCCATAGGCGGGTATGCTCTAGGAACTATTTATGTTCTGGGGATCCCTCTGGATATCTTTTAAACAATTTACAAAGATCTACAAGTAAATAATTGTCAACATTAATGTGTTCTTGGTTCTGCTCCAACACCACCTGCATCTCCATAATCCTCGGGCTTGTCTCGTTCTATTATAAACTTATATTATAAACCTATTGCTGCCTTATTGTCAGCATTTTCTGGAATTTCTTAGGGCAACTTGATGTGTAGAATTGGGATGAGACTCAAAATCAATACTAATTCAAGGTATTCATAAGTTTTAAGCAGGGCACAACTGAGTCTACACTTTTTATTATCTATAAAATACGCAAATATTCAAGTAATTTAGCTAAAAATAATGCCTATAAATTCCCATTTACATTTTCCAATTTATTTATACAAAATAGATAAAAAGGAATTACAATTAAATTGTAATTGTAATAAAATAAAATTAAATGTTAGTTTAAAGGAATAGATTAATGACAGTTCTAAAAATAATAACTTGTGTCCTGTGCCATAAATATAAGTTATCGCTTGTAACACAAAGAAAAGAGATACAAATAAATTAAATTA
Organism: Drosophila tani; assembly: GCA_008042535.1. NCBI lineage: Eukaryota > Metazoa > Arthropoda > Insecta > Diptera > Drosophilidae > Drosophila > Drosophila tani. The sequence goes on along the minus strand of VNJO01008745.1, from coordinate 112,085 downwards.
AATTAAATATTTATCCATATTATACAGGCTATAATATATTTTCGGTGAGTATGTGTTTTTCTGACTCTTTCCAGTCAGCACAGCAATGTTTTAATACTTTAGAGGTCTATTGTATTTTCTTAATATTTATTTGAAATATGTACCTCATTTGTTATATCTTTCTTAATTATAATAAACCTATTACGGGTTTTTGTCAATTGTATGTAATAAATATATCAAATACATCAACTTTTCTATGCCGAAGAATATAGGGTTAAATATATCACCGAATATATCCCCTATATGTAAAACAATCCACTTTCCATTATTAAAACTTTAAATGTTATGCCATTTTGTATATATTAAATATTACTTAATATACTTTACTATTTATATATTTAATATCCTTGAAGAAGCTTTACTGAAATACCCCTTTTTTATGCTCTAGCTAAACAGGGTAACCCACCATTCGAATCCTGGAAAACGCCGCTGACTTTTGTGTGCTTCCCGCATTAATTACTTTCTTGGAAAACACGCGCGCCATTTTTGTTTGACGAGCAAGCGGAGAGGGGGCTTTTCCCAACTTCAGGGAAATTGTACAAGTAATTTCCATTTGGACTGGCCTTTTTTCTCAATTTTTGTTGTTGTAATTTTGCGACGGCCCCCAAAAGTTTCGCCTTCTCTTTCTTAATCGTCAAACAATTTGCAAATCGCATGCAATTTACCTTCTGCCTTCTGACTTTTCCTCGTTTTCCTCTTTTCCAGCTGGCTTGTTACTGCTGCCTTTCGTGTTGTTGCATTTCCTGTCGCCAGTTGGACCCCCGTTCGCCGTTCTCCACGCCCCTGGGTTCCCGCATACGTTTTGTATATTACATGACCATTAATGAACTGCTCCAATTATAGAGAGCGCGGAGAAAAATTACAGAAAAAAAACTCTATATATGCGAGGAATAAAACATACCGCCATATCTCGATTTCCATATGCGCCGTCCTTGGGAGAGGGGAGTGGGCAGGGGCGGCGCCTTGGTCATTTAAATTGTTGTTTTGCATGTGAACTCGACATTTTCCACACCTTTTAATTGACGGGCCCAGCGAATCCATTCGAATAGGACGACGACGAATGGCAAACGAGCGATCCGGGCAGCGGCGCCTAGAAAATGCCACAGGGGGGAGGTGAGAGGTGGAAAGGGAAATCCCGCGCCGGAGGGGAAATGCGAGGGGAAATGGGAAAATGGCCAAGCGGAAAGCGGGGCCAGCAGCTCCCGGAGTAATTTCTGTGACTTACCGCCGAGCTTCCGCCGCCAATTGGGCCACGTCAGCCGATTGAATTGTCAACGGAACCACGTGGATCCGATGGATACGATGTCTCCACTGGGTATCTGTATCTTTATGAAACACCTCGCTGCGACGGCAGTCTGTCATTAGAGCCAGGCAAAGAAAAGCCAAGGAAAACCATTTAAAGAGACACGTCTCATGGCCAAAGGTATAGGTAATGATGCGAATTATGAGGTTTACTACTTAACATACTAGTAACTGTTGATAATTATATTTATAATAAATATGTAGTTATTTGAGGGTTAAAGATTCTATATTTTCAATTAAATAATGATAAGGTTCTAAATTTAAGGTATTTCCCTTGTATATATAACAGAAAAGGCTTTTAGTAGTTTTTATTTTTATTTTCTTGTTTTTGTAAATTTTACATCGATGTTGGAAACTATAATAGGTATTACTACACCTACAAAATAAAATAAAATTTAATAAAATATAATTTAATACATTATAAGTATAATATCTTACAATTCTCATTTTGTTCCTCATGTGTCAGAGGTGTTTTAAAACAAATAATTAGTGTTTATATAATAACTAGGATTGTGTTTCCCAGTTTGTAAAATTGCACTTATTTTGTAAATTGTAGGAATTGCCTCCTTTATTTAATTATTTTCTTTTAGTCGGACTTAATATTCTGAAAGAAAATAATTAAATATAAGAGGCAATTTCTAGATTTCATTTCATTTCAGCAAGATATATTTTTTAATAAACTATAATAAATATTAAAGTACAAGGAGGAAAGTGTTCACAACCTATTATTCATTTATCTAAGCCGCTTGTAATTGGGGTTGTTATTTTTTAGATGCAAAAAAATGCAGAATCTGATTTATATCGCAAGCAAAAAATTGTAAATAAAATAGATGAAAGGTTCCACTTTTATCAATCTATATTATTTCACATTTTAAATATATATTTTTTACAGAAATAAATTAAATGGGAAAAATTAATAAGGATGTATAAAATTAGGAAATAAGAGCACATAAGATCTGAATCTGACATGTTAAAAGCGTGTGAAGAAGTGAAAAATACAATATTAGGAATACTTTATCCTGTGTAAATTGTAAGTTTAAATAAATAATTAAAATATTCTAAATATCTTATGATGACTTAATTTTAATTTCAACATATAATAACAATATCAAGTGCCTAAATAAAATAAATGATTTATAAAAAGTGTAAAAAAAATAGATGAAGGGTTCCACTTTAATCAATCTATATTATTTCCCTTTTTAAATATATATTTTTTACAGAAATAAATTATATAATAATAAGCGCAATAATTTTCTTCTATTTCCAACTTATACCTGGCTTTGTCTCTCTTTCCCTCTCTCAATTGACATGATAAATTGAAATAAAAATTATAAAAATTGATTATGTAAGCCCAATATATACAGTGGCAGGTTATCCGAGCCATTGGCACTCAATCAGCCTTCCTTCCAGTTTTCGATCTGCGATCCGATCTGAGACGCATTCCGTCACGTAATCGGAGGAGGCAGGAGGACAAGGAGCAGGAGGAGGAGGAGGAGATGGCCGGTCTCCGATTGGCACCTGCGTGCTGGAATCGGAGTACGACTTGGTATCGCTGGAATTGGCCGAAATAGCCGCGGCTAAGAGCGAACTAACGGTTAGCGAGCCATTTCGCAGGTAACTTAATGCCAGAGCCGCGGGCAAAATTGCCGATTCGTAATTGAGCTTATTATTATTTTTTTGTTGCTTTTTTTGTGTGTTGTATGAGCAAGCGGCCGCAGCTTTCTTTTCCCTCGAAATGACGCATTTTGTCCGGCCAGCAAAATGGCAAAATGGCAACAATCCAGAATGAGACGGGGCTAGCGCTCGCCGAGGGAGATGGCTGCAGCGGCGTTTTGTGATTGGATTGAATTGGATTGGACTGGAGTGGGAAAAAGCCAGCGAAACCGGACCCGCAGCAGCTACAGCAGCACCATGCACACCAGCAACATGCAGCAGCTACACAGCAACAGCAACAGCAGCAGCAACAGCAACAGCAACAGCGGCAGCACCAGCAACAGCAGCAACAGCAACAGCAATAGCAACAGCAGCAACAGCGGCAGCGGCAACAGCAATAGCAACAGCAGCAACAGCGGCAGCGGCAACAACAGCAACAGCAACAGCAGCAGCAACAGCAGCAACAGCGGCAGCGGCAACAACACGCGGACAACGCCTTCCAACGTGACTGATTGCCACTTGGCACGCAAGCCAAATGCTGTTGCCAAAGTTACTGCAGTCAGTTTTTCGACGGCCCCCCCTTTTCGACGCACCCCTGGCTGTGGCTCTGGCCACTGGCCCTACCCCCTCCACATAAACGCCGCCATATTGCGCCAAAAGCAATGGCCGTCAAAAGCTGGCCGCGCTGTTGTTGCTGTTATTTACCATTTTGTGCGTGTGTGCTGCGTTTTATTTGCTGCTGGCATGCAAACGTGTCCCCCCTACCCCCTACCCGCTGCCCCTGCCCCTTTTGTTACCCCTTTTTCGAGCGAAAACTGGTTACTGTTGTCTGTTAGATGCCACAGCCGCGAAGAGCGAGAGATGATTGACTTCTGTTGTTACACTTTAAGCAGCAGCCATTGCCGCCGAAGTTGGTAGCCTTACTGCGATGTACTGTACTGTACTGTACTGAGATATATGTGACTTTCGGACAGGGTTTGGTGTTGGGAAAATAAAGTTAAAACAAAGGAAGGATAATTAGCTTTCTTTTAATAAAATAATTAATTTGTTTTGGGTGAAAATAAATATTTATATTATAATTTTGCCAGTTCTCTAATTTATTTGTTGAATTTTGTTTTAAAATAAAAGTCAAGTTCTTAATTATTAGGTTTAAAAGCCATAAGAATAACGATACTCATTCATAAGATTAATTTTATGTCTTGGTTAAAAACTCTAAGTAATATCTTGACATATGAAATTTATTTCAGGGGATCTCCGATTGTACGAATCAAGATATTTGCCAAAAAAAAAAAAATATTTTGAATCACATCTAATGAATTTTTATTTTAAATTTTATTATGCTTTGATTTAATCTTTTGTTATATTTATTCTAGAATTTTTGAGATAAATATTACAGCTTTGAGGTCTTAAATCTGTAAGGTTTAGTTCAGTTCTTGTCATAATTGGAACACGATTTAAAGAATGTAAAGATTTAAAGCATTCCCTTAATTATTTATAATTTATCTCCTATTTAAATTTGTTACTTTAAATAAATACAAATTTGTCAGACATAATAAAATAAAAAAGAAGAAAATAATACATATTATTTTCGCCATTATTTAGTAAATTAATTGTAAATGCTTTAAAGAATTTCTACTCCCTGTTTGACTTTCTCCTTTTTATTATAAAATCTACAATTATTTGTTTAAATATCATAAAAATATAATATGAACCCCCTTCTCTTTCAACGACTTATTTTAGATTTTTCGGAGAATTTATTCTAAATAGATTTTCCAGAGTATCTGTATCTTCGACTTGCTGTTTTGTAGGAGAACCATTTCCCCCCCAGGAACATCGCTTTTTGTCTCTGCCCGATGATTCCTGCTAAAGTCTGATACTTCGAGGCTGCGGCTGCCACTGCCGCTGTTGTTATTGTAATTTTATGATAATTTACGGAATTTTGTTTGCTGCCGTTGAGCGTGATTACAAGCATTGGGATCTTGGCCATCGGCCTGGCTTTTTGGCCCCGGAGGCTGCTGCCGAGTCCCAGGTTCCAGGTTCCCAGTTGCAGTTTCCAGGCTGCGGGCCATCGAAGGCTGTGGCCATCGAGCATTGTTATTAGGCGCATCTTATCGACAGGAAGCGATCATCGCACATTGGAATGGCTTTTGGGTCGGGTTTTCCCCTCAGTAAGTCTCCTTCGATGCACTCGGAAAAATAGCAAGTACCTCTAGGTAATAGGTTCCTTTATTATTCTAGAATTTCTTTAGTAACGTTTGTTGGTTTTAATAATGTATTTTATTTAAGTCTTAAAGAGTAGGAAATAGGAAGAGAACCGCCACTCCAACATTTCTTAACCTGAGCACTTAAATGTTTCTGATTATAATTCCCAAGTGCTTATTCGTGAGGACCATATATGATTTTATCTGTATTGTAGTTCAAGATATATATTTTTAGGAAGTTAAAGGAAGCCATTTGGAATCGTAAGATAATTTTAACTTAAAAGAATTTTAAATATACAGATCTAAGTGAAACTAAAAATATTTCAATAATTTCCTCTGGCTTTAACTAAAAGAAAACTTAAATATATGAAACAAACCTAAATATAAAATATAAAAAAAATGTTTTGTGGATTTTGAAATTGGGTAAATTGAAACAAACCCAAATATAAAATATAAAAAAATGTTTTGTGGATTTTCAAATTGGGTAAATTTTAACCCTAATTTTTTTTAATATTATTAAAGAAATACATTAATATTTCACCCAAATAGGAGCCTTTGTTGACCCCATTTTTTCGCTGCGTGTAGAGGGGGCAACCCCCTTGAACCTCAACCCGCTTTTTTATGGCCGCCTGTGATTGCCGGTGGTGCACTTGTTGTTGGATTGCTGCCGTTGCCATTTGCAGTTGCTTATTAAATGGAATTCGTCGTGTTATTAAGTTCTCTGGCATTCGTGGAAATTGTTACTTATGCGGCAACTGGTTGTTGTTGCAGTGCTACTGCATTACAGTGATACCCGCATCGTATCTGGGCAATTTTAATTTTACATTTTTGTACGTTTCGTTTCCATTTTTTCACCGCATTTTCCATTTCCATTTCCATTTGGCATTGTTCGTGCTCGAGCAATCGGCGAGAGATACGCGTCCAACTGGGCCACCAGATGGCAAATGCATTTAGCAGTGGCTCCCCCGCCAAAAGTGTGAATAAATGCATATTAATCTTTCATAATTATTTATCATTAGCCGGCTTAGGCCAGGTAATTGCCGGCCCAGGTTTCCCTTTTTTGCGCAGGTGAAAATGGCAGAGAGATAGAGACATTAGATTTGGACCAGAGATTTGGCTAATCACAGAGGAAAGTTGCAACTTGATAGCCATCTATCGAGGTTGCATTTCTCCTCGACTGCCTTTATTATTTGTTTACTTAAGTGCACACTTAATGGTGTGAATTTCATGAAACTAATATGTAATTAATCAGTGAATTGAACGGATATTTACTCGTATTTAATTAGCCAGAGAGATGGATTAGTATATCTGTTTGCCAGTGTGCCATAATATGCTTTGGTAATTAAATTTGATTTGCTTTGCATTGGGTTATTGTTAGAGCTGAAAATTAAAAGATGAAGAGCTTAACATTTATTAAAATAACAATTAAAAAGAAAATATCAAATATTATAATTTAAAGATAAAGAAAATGCTTGTAAAATATATCAGTTTAGCTCAGATTTTTTATTTAATGACGAACACATATTTTTCCAAATAAAATAAGATTCAATATTCACCAGATATATGTATTTATTTAGAGCAGGAAAAGATTAGAAAATAAAGTTTATGAGGCTTATTTCCTTAAGTGTTCTCGGAATATGCTTAATCTACTGCCAAAATATTTATGAATTGCATTTCAATAGCGTAAATATTTGCATTATAATTTCCCATATTTATAGGATGATATTTCCAACTCCTAACACACCTTTTGTATTGACTCAGCCTTTTATTTATTTATTTATTTACTTGGCTCTCGAGGCTTTCCCATTATGATCAATCACTTGGGCTTCGAGCTCTTGACGCTCCGCTTGAATCGCGGGAATTACCCTGAAGGACCTAGGTCCTAGCACGTGCTCTCTGAGGACCTGCCCCCCTCCGAAGGTAATCAATCTTTCAATTACCCAAACAGCGCGCGAAAATTACGATTTTCCTCTTCCAGAGGCACTCGATAATAATTTTTTCAATTTGAAAATCTCAAATCAAATTATTCGCCAAACTGGCAACTGTTGAGGGTTTTTGGGCAGCAGCAGCTGCAGCAAGGACATATAGGACTCGGGACAGGATGCTTGAAAAACGATACTCAGCGCTTTGTTGCCTTAATTATAGAGTGCGTCGTCGATCCCAGCGCCCAGATTCCAACAGCCGATTGGCGATCCATCATGGCTTCCGCTCGCCAGGACGCTCGCGGGACAAAGCTCCCGGAATATTGTCCTGGCTGGCTCGCTGGCACCCCGTGCTGCATCCTCGGTGCGGATTCGGTGCGAGATTTGGGTGCTGTGAAAGCGCTTCCGGCCTAGCTCTATAATTATATTAGTGCGCAAAAGGGTGCACAACACGAGCTAGAGTCCTGCGCGGAGAGTCCTGCGTAATTACGACAAATCGCAGACAGCGTTCATAGATTTCCAGAAAGTGCCGGCTACTACACGTGTAGAAATTGAAAGAAAGGAAGCTGGTTCATAGCATTGTTAATTCAAATAAAAAATACTTTAAAAATACAAATAATTATATTATTTCCTTGTACGTTAGTTAATCAGAATTAAAATGAATTAACTTATAATACCATGTTCTAATAATTTTTGTAAATATGTAAATATTTAATACAAAAGAAAACCTTAACTAAATAATTGTAGTATATTCTTTAGCCCAAATTAAATGTTAAAATATTCATCGATTTTTTAAGAATCTCCTCAGGCTGTTCTTGGTAATCTAAAAATATAAATAAATTACCTTGGAAGTTACTAAAATATTTCCAATGGCGTAAAATTGTCTGAATTGATCCAAATCCCGTGAAACCCAATTTTTTGGCAGTGCATTATTTTGCCTTTGGTTTTCGCACACTTCCGGTTTGACATGTGACAGGCAGCGTGTCCTTGCCCCTTCCCCTTTTCCCCTTTTCCCCCTACCTCGACTGCCATGTGCTGAGTGGGCGTGTCACGCCCGCCCGTCAAATGAATCGCTGCCTCCCTCTCCTCCTCTCGATTTGGGATGCAAAAACAAAAAAAAAAGCAAATATAATAATAAAAACTCGCGCCAGAAATGGGCCGGCTGTCGAAGGTCCTGGCCAACATTTGGGGGGCGTGGCCGCAGGCACCAGGCAGCATTCCGCCGGGTTTTGCACCTCGGCTTCTGTTTTCCTGCTGCTGCTGCTCCTGCTCCTGTTATTCCGCTGCATTGCTGCCGAAGGATCGAAGGATGCAGGAGCTCGCGCGTTTGTCGCTCGTCGCACAATTGGCACGCCCGTCCCGCCTCCGCGCCGCCTCCTCTCGTTGCCCTTCTCGTGTACTCCTCCTCCTTCTCCTTTGAGTCCGATCCTCCCTGCATCTCACTGCCCAGCATCGGGAGTGTCCTTTGTTCCGGCCAGGTCCTGTTCCTCAACTGCACAGCGAAGAAAAATGCCAAAAAAAAATTGGTAGTTATTGTTTGAACATTTCTAGAGACTTTAAAATAAAGTTAAAGGTTGATATTATCTATAAAATAAATTTCTTGATATTAAAACTGTAAAAGAAATTAGTAATAGTCATTTTATTAAACCTAAATAACTTATAAAAATTTGTATTTATTTAATTTATGTTATTTTCCAAGAGTTTTGTAAAACTAAATATATTTTGACAACCAATAAATGCTTCAGAACCTTCTCATTTCTAATAATGGTAAATCAATCATTACATCTCCAATTAATATCAAACTAATATAAATTTTTCTGAGTGCACTCGCACACTCTGAAAGAGAGAAACCGTTCCATGGAACGTGTCAACCTAATCAGCTGCGCGTTGTCCTCGTAATCCTTTTTGTGCATATTCATAATGCGGACTCTACCGTTCCGCCCCCTCCTGTTGGAAAGCTGGAAGAAGAGGGCGTGGCCAGATGGCTGCGTAATTGTGTGGGCGCTGTGATACACTTAAAAATTTTGTTGGAAAACCCATTTATGCCGATCTCTAATAGGATTCCCATTTCGCAGCTAATCCCGTGTCCTGGGGAGGAGTGTCCTGGCGAGGGTGGGGCCCCGGTTATGACAACCTAATGAGAAGGCTTAAGAGGATTCCCCCTTTAATGTTCTCTGAATTTTGTTTTTGTGGTCAAATCAAAGTGACAGGCTTTGGCTATTAACTTTGAGTGGCAGCAGTTGTGTTACCAAGAAAACCGAGATTTAGAGCTGCTTAGGAGTGGATTCCCGTTTTCAAAATTATGATTTGTAGTATTATTTTTTGGAATTTGTACACCAAGGAACAAATTTTCTGTTCTGTGTTCTGTGTATTTATTTAAAATTTATGGGTTACTTAAAGATATTTAATAAATATACATTAATAAGCATCTCTTATATTAATTAAAAAATAATAATATATGAAATTTCTACATGTTTTTTTTTTAATTTTGCTTGGATATTTTATATAATTTATTTTCTTATAATTTAATAAATAGTATAATATAGTAATTCATACCTACCTCTTTTAAATATTAATTAAGGCAACTTATTCTATGTTTTATACATTTTTCAGGCTGTGCCAAACTAATTTTCGAATTGATGATTTAATATATCTGCACATTTTACATTGCAGCCAAACAGAATATAAATAAATAAATAAATATCTACACATATAAATAAATAAATATCATTAAAAAACTATAAATTTATTGTTACTCTTAGCCTAAACAATTAATTACCTAGGCAGCTATAATAACTTCCTTAATTCAACTCTAAGAATTTGCAGTAAGTAAAAATCTTACCCACAAAGACCCCCTAACTCCGTAATTTAGTTCGCTTAGAAAACATTTAATTTTAACTGGCTTTAAAGTAGACGCTGGAAATTGCCGCATATTTATTTCTTAAAAACGTGCCTCGAATACTCTCAATAAATAGCCATATTTGCCATATTGTTGGCCATCTGGGCACAAGATCTTCCCCCCTTGGCATCGATTTGAGTAGCTGCGGCATTTGGGCCAAGTCATTTTTTTTTTCTTTCTAGCCAATAGCTCCCGTCCGTGGCCTGTACTTATCACAATTACACGGTGGCGAGTTGCCAGTTGCCAGTTGCCGGTTGCCAGTTGCTGTAATGCCCCGTCGAGTGGCACGTTGCACTGAAAAGTGCGTGCACCAAAAGCAGAGTGGATACAAAAAATACTCATAGTTGAAAAAGGGTTGCCCGAAGGTGCGTGACTGCAAGATGAGGCTGGAATTGCGGCTTCTGCCCGTTGACGTTGACGTTTTTCCAGGGCACACGCATATCGAACTATTATTTCCCACTCCTTGGGCCTCCGGGTATTCCCAATGCGTTTTTCAATTTGCAGCTAAATGGCAGTTAGAAAAGTGCACGCAAACCACGAGAGATACTCCCGTTTTTTGACTTCTCCGCTGACCGCAAAAAGCCGATTACCAAGGTCTATCGACCATGGTGGAAGGAAATGTGTAAAAAATAAGGTAAAAATGGAGGGAAAAATGGAGGAAAAACTGTGGGAAAAGGGGGAGACAGATGGCCCAACAGATTGGTGGCCAAGAAAAAGAAACGCGGCTGAAGTGAAGCCAATCGGCAGCGGCTTTTGGCCACAACAAACAATCGTTGGCCGAAAAAAAGACTTATAAGAGGGTTAAACATGTTGCCCTCTCTCTCGGACACCGCACTGCGCTCTCTCTCTCGCACGCTGTCTCCAACTATGCGTATCATCCATGGGACATGGTCGGAATAATACTCGTCAAAATAGATATATAAACTGATTATTAACTTTAACCGCGTAATTACAGGAGGAGGCGGTCCGGGGGCGTGGCACTCGTTCCGTTGACAGTTTTTTTCATTTTATTTTTTCAACCTTTTCAGTCAGCCATTGTCATAAATATATCTATGGATATATATATGAAAAGCCGCTCATTGTCCCGCACTCGCATTTTTCACATTTTCCATTATAATTTTTCATTCTTTGCCATCTTTTTTTGCCGTAATCACATACGACGAGCAATGTTTATTTAATTTTTACTCATTGTTGTCTGTTTACTAATTTTTTTGCTGTCGTATTTTGTGGCTGTCGCTGTAATATAATCAGGGGGCCGGGGCACGCCTACTTTGGTCAGCGTTTTGTCGAACATTTTGCGCAAAACGTTTAAGTTTGTTTTTTTTTGTTTACCTATTTCCTTTGTTATTCGATTTGTTGTTACCTTTTTTCGCGATGTTTGTGCAAATTATATGTTGTAAACAAATCACATAAAAAGTCATTTAAAGGGGGGCTAGTGGGGGTAGTACTTGAGGGTATAACCAAACCCCTAATCAGAACTCTACTGCGATGTCTTATAATAATAACTTGTATTTATCTCTGAAGCAAAATTAGGGGAAAAATTAATGTAAACTTTAAGAATGAAAGATTAATGTTGAAATTATATATAAAAATTATATTGATAAGAAACAGTATAATGTTTACAATGAATTTGCTTATTTCTCTAGGCAATAATTCAAAGAAAAAGTAATAAATGCTATTATTATGAATAAGAAATTACTAAAATTACATAACAATTTTTAAGCGAACGGAATACTATTATTATGAATAAGAAATTACTAAAATTACATAACAATTTTTAAGCGAGCGGAATAAATAAGTTTCAATTGGGCTAAAATTATTTTAAAATATTTTATGAAACGGAAAATTACACAACATATATATTTGGAAAGCTGTAACTATTTATTAATGAGGCTGATAAGAAATATATATTTTTTACCTATTGAGAATCATTTTAAATCCAATTTAAGAAATAATATGACACTTTGTATTGTTTCTGCAGATAACTCTCTCTATCTGCATCATACTTTATTCCCTGTTAAACCAATTCATTTTATAGATTTATATTAACATAACATATATTAAATCATAACTTTCTGGTTAATAATAAAGGTAAAACGTAACTAAAAACATCTCAATAAAATAGTACAAATAGTTACTTACAACTGTTTTTAACAATTGATTTTTAAACTCACTAATTAAGCTAAATTCATATGCAAATCTTACTCCAAACCTTTCCATAAAACTCCAAAAATACACATTTAAAAATGTCGCCAATAAATCTATTTATTATTTATTTATAACCCATTAATTAAGCTAAATTGTTTCCAAAACTTTGAGCCACTCAGGCGATTCGATGGCTCTACGATCCGTGCCGAAATCGAATTATGAATTATGCAAAAAAAAAAGAATCGAAGGGAGGGGAACCTACTGGAGTTCACTGGAGTGTTCATAATGCGGCGGGGCATTCAGAGGAAGTCGGCCGAAAACGCGTTTATACATAAGTGCCAATTGTGCTGAAAGTTTGTTAAGCAATTAAAAAGTTTGACAAAACACGACGAAATTAACGCACAAACACATCAGGCGCGATTTTCAATTTAAAGTTTTTTTTTTTATTACTTACCCCCAGCCTCTCTCTCGCTCGGTACACATATCGTTTCCTTTTTTTTTGCCCCGTTTCCTTTTTTGTTTTGTTTTGCATGGGTTTTGTGCAGCAGGACTTTCAGTATGTGGGGACCACATGCTGTGCGTGCTCCTTTGTTGATTGAAATCCCCTGGCCAGGACACTTCTGCGGTTAGCCAGAGGAGAGAGAGGATCGGGATCGGGCTGGAGGATGCAGCATCATGCCAACTGCAATCTGGCCGATCGATTCATCGATTCATCGATTCGGCCAGCGATCGATCAGACAAATGCCAGCGACCGAAAAGTGACAGCCATTATCATCATTTATGGGGATTTACGAGCCTCTGAGCCATTGTAGTGAAAACTACGGAAAATTAGGGAAAAGGAGCCAGACTGAGGCACCCCTGGAAGTTGTCACTGTGAAAATTTGTCAGCGCATGTCGCGTAATTAGAAGGCCTCGCACACAACAGAGAGGAAAGTGAGAAAATGTGCACTGGGAGAAAAGAAATATAAGAGAATTTAAGATATAATAAGATAATTGTTCTGTGGGAATTGATTTGCCATTTTATTTGAATTTGTATACTCATTTAAGCATGCATTTTTTAAAGATATTGGTCCAGTGCCTTTGCCAAATCGTTACTTGAGAATTATAAGCTTACATCCAGGAATTCTGATGATAAGGACACTGTCTATGGGATACAATTTTAAGCTTATTTTTAGGGATCCTTTTTTATATTTATTTATATTATCAAAGTTGACTTGAATATACATTTTAAAATAAATTTATCCAAAGCCGAATCCGAACTTGAGAATTTTAAGAGCTCCACTAGTAATTCTTATAACAAAGACACGGACTAAGGAATTAAAATCTGAACCCAATTGTAGAGACTCTATTTTCTAACTAGAATAAAACATATTTATTACTGAATATTTAATTTCGTAATTATTGCTTTGATTTTCAGACAACAAACTTATTGAATGCACTATTTTTTCTTAGTGCATAAATCGGTAAAGAGGGATAGCTGCCTGCCGAATGCCGTAATGTTAAATGGGAAATGGAAAATGGCAAATGGGAGAATTTCCTTTAATTGATAAATTGTGTCGCATGCTGCGTTGTCCTCGACTCCGACCGCACGGCCATTGTCCGCCGTCTGTCCGGGGACTGACAAACTCCAAAAACTCCTGAGTCCGGACGAACTCCGAACTGCGAACTCGGGGTTCGCATTGTCAGTTGCGTAAAGTTGACATTTATGCGTGTTATTGTCCGCTTGTAAGAGTGAGCGTATCAATTACTTGGGCAAACAATCGACTCGAAGCCTTCAAAAGGACTTTGACTTCTGTGTGAGTTTCCTTTTTTCCTGTGTCCTGTGTCCCCCCGGCAATTGTTATCGATGGATGTCCTGTGGCCAGTGTTGAACTTTTTTTCCTTGCCTTGCTGTGTTATTATTTTTTTTTTGCCTGGCCAATTTATGGCACGTCCTTTGTGCGTAGAGAAGAATCTGTGGCTCCTTTTTGGTTTACTTTTTTTTTGCCGACCGGTAACTACTTCCTGGAAGTCTCTATTACCCCGAAGGCGGCGGGGCAGGCGGCTCCTTTGAGGAGATTCCTCCAAAAAGGGGGGAGAACGAGGAGTAGAGGGGCTTAAATAAGGCCAAAACAGACTTTAAACATTACTGAGGTGAGCACCAACAATTAATGGTAATTGACTTAACGATTTCAATTCCCATTCCCAATCGAAGCGAGCCAAGCCCAACCAAAGTCTGGTTGCATTATTTATATCCATAAATATGTGAACAGTTGGGGCCAGGAAGATAGTGAAGCTACTTTATTATTTCCTTTGCTAATTAATCAATTGTTTAAAAATAATAAGATTCCTTCTCAGGCCATTAATGTTTCTATAAAATGTAATACATTTTCTTTATATCTAAATAATATTTTAGAAGCTCAAAAGATTCCTTCAAAGAAAATTATTTAAAATGCCTTTAATGTTTCTTTAAAATGTTATACATTTTCTATATATCTAAATAATATTCTAGAAGCTCTTAGCCCTTCTATAGTTGCCTGAAATAATTTCTATTTTTTACAGAGAGTTTTCCAAAGCCTTAGCTCTATTATTTTTGGCTCCACTGTCCATATGTGGATAGTTAGCTACTCAGTTACTCGAATACTTGCTTACTCGGGGGACATTTGAGCGGCGGCCTTTGGCAAATTGCAAGGCGAATCGAATCGAATCAAATCGAATCGCATCGAATCGAATCGAAACGAATCGAATTCCATTTAACTACCACCAGTGCACACGCAAAACGTCAATTGCTGATCATTTTCTAATTAAATCATTAAACTTAATAACCACTTGTCTTAGAAGCGATTGCCTGACTAGAATGCCATTGTCATGAGTTGGCAGTTTTGGCGGAGAGATGGGGAAAAACGCACCGAAAGGGGTTGCAGAGCAGGACATTGGTCATGGCGGAGTCCAGGTAGAGAACCCTGCTTAAAGCCTAAATGGATTATGTCAAATTGCGTAAATGTCACCCAGTTCGAGGGCATTGTTAGCATTAACAGGGAGACTCGAGTGACTGGCAAATTCAATTACCCGACTCTCAGCTCTCGTCATGATTTTTTGGAGTTTGAAATTTCCTTTAAAATTAGCAGGAACACCACGGAATAGTTGACAGTCAGCGCACAGATTTTCCCGTCGCCAATTATTCTGCTCGAACGGCTCTCGACAAATGATTTTCATTAGGATTTTCAAGGGTGCGAGAAGAGGAGCTACTAGAAGGCAAAGAGAGAGGTAAGCAATCAGTGGCTCAAAAGGCAGTAAAAAGCACAAATGAAAATCATAAAAATATAATTTCAACTGATTTTCCAGGAAGTTTTTATTTCGTGGATTATTCATTATATTCATTGAATAAAATGATGATGAATAAACACTTAACATAATATATTGAATATTTCTGCGCCTGCTGGTTAGCATAATATATTTAAAATAAATTTTAACCACAGCAATTTAGTCTAAAAAAAAATTAGAAAATAAATTGTATTTATTTAGAGTCAGCCTAAGCTACAGATAAGTTTTATTTGCAGAAATATTTATAAATCAGGGCTTATCTTCTGTAAATCTTCCATATTTTCTGTCTTAAACAAATCTATAAAATGTGAAACCCTTCTCCCAAATTGAACCTCCACCAAACCAGGTGGGCGTTCCGGATTTTTGGCACCAAGATTCTCCACAACCCAGGGCCTGGGACTGCAAGTCCAGCGGCAAATTATTGCACAATTCTGTTTACGTAAGCAAAGCACTGACTGCTGGCGAGGATCGGCACGCGATGCGGTGGAACCCACACATCTGTTGACACAACACACACACTTCCGGAATTACAGAGTCCCGGGATGGGGATGGGGAGTCCAGTGAAGTCCGGTGGACAACTGGCGAAGGTTCTCAGGTTCTCAGGAGACTCGGGAGAAGAGTGGGAAACTGTGGAACTGAAAACTTTTGCAGCTCTCTATAATTTCATTATAATTTCCGAGTGACAAAAGAAATGGAAAAATACGACGAATGCGAGTACGAGTATAATTATAAATGTCCTCCAATTGTGGCACATTTTTTATTGTGGCACCTCGTTAAAACCATCGAAGCCTGCTGAATAATTGACAATGTGTCCTTGCTGCTGTGGTGCGAAAGGCATGTGTGCTTCGATTTACATTTTCCCAGGACACACTCTGAGCCACTGCGGGTATTGAGGTTTTTTTGATGCGAAGAGCTGGGATTTGAGTTGAATATAAATATGTTTAAAATATACCTAATATAAAATGTGATAAATAATATCTTAAAAATAAATTAATATGCCCTTTCTGAAATCATAAGTAGATAAGGAAGAAGAGCTTTAAGAGCGTTGATAAGGGCTTTCAATAAAAAAATATGAGAAGCGCAGAAAATTTAATTATTAAATAAACAATTAAGGAGCACAGGGAAAAGCTCCAAGTAAAAGGTATGAGAAGCGCAGAGAAAGGCTCTAACTTAAGAGTATGAGAAGCGCAGATAAGGGCTTTAAGTAAAAAATACGAGAAGCCCAAGGAAAGGCTCTAAGTAAATAATTAAGAAGCGCAGAGAAGGGCTCTTAGTTAAATATATTTAAATAAAAATAGATACCTTTTCCTTGTTGTAAGCATAATATTTTTCTTAATTAAGAAGAATCCATAAATCCAACATATTTTCAGCTTCAAAATCAAGATTATTTGCCCTTAGTCGTTGGAACTTAGAAACTTGTTAGGGTATCTATAAATTATCGACTCGAATTCTCGAATGTGATGATTACCGCACTTGTTTTATTTACCGCTCTCATATATTTTTTACCAACTTTTCCTGGCCATTGGAGTAATTGTTGTTTGGTCTTAACGAGCTACACGACAGCAGCGTCAAACCGCAAACCGACGTGGGGCAAAATGTATCTCATGTAAAAACCTAAAACAAAAAAAAGTAGGTAAACTACAAAAAGAATGAAAAAAAAACTAATTGTAATACCTTTCATTTGAAAAATATTAATTATAAGCCACGGAACTTTTTTTTGTACAGAGAGAGACAGCTGTGTCGCTAGGAGAATTTCTGATCCGTTTTCCGCTTTCCGCTTTTTAGGTTGCGAAGCATTCATTTGTTTTCCGTTTTCACGAATGCAATGTTGACAAGTGGGCGTGACCCGATATGGGAAAAATAAGAGCCCAGGACTGGAATTCGGAACAGGCTGCTAATTGTGAGAATCGGGCAAGTTGTGCCGGGGAAATCTGATAAAGCCACTCGGCACTGCCACATCCAACATATGTTGCCAGCCTTTTGAGTGCCTCGTTTTTTTCTTATTTTTTTCTTTTTGTAGGTATTTCATTTTTTTTGTGAAACCGAAGACTTATATTGGCAAGGAATGGCACTGAAATCATCTAATGTGCGGATGACGGATGATGGATGATAAGCCGACAAATAGCTCGACACTCTCGCACTTCCTGTGGTCGGTCTCCTTGAGGTCTCGGTCTCCCATTTCCATCAATGGCAACTACTATTGCAGCGTGGGAGACAGGATCCCAAGGATCCCAGGGAACCCAGGAATCGGGACAGGTCCACAGGCTGAGCGAGCACCCAGAATGAATGAATGGAGATTCGCCTGACACACGATACCACTTCAAATGGCACAAAGACCAGCCAGGGAAAGGACGAGGCACTGCCAGAAAGGAGAGAAGGGATAATAACGAGGCTAATAGACGGTATCGAATTTAACTCTAGCAGATAATCATCATCGGGAGCAAGGTAATGGGCTAAGGATACTTGACGCTCGCCCCGGCGCAAGTGTCCTCCGCCGAGGTTAAGGAACTCTCAACTCCGCTCTCAACTCTTTGTGCACGTCCTTTGTCCTCCGGCCTTGCGTGTCCTTCGTCTCCTCTTCCTGCCAGTTGGCTGCAATGAACCGGAGAACCGAGAACCGAGCAGATCCAGATCCAATCTGACGTAATTAAATGCAACTATCTGCCATCGATGAAGGCGCTGCTAGCAGGATCCCTAATATCCTTTCTGCGATTGCGTGCCGCAATTAAATGGCATTTGGATCCTGAGACGTCCAGCCCGAAAATATGCGCTCAATTATTTACAGGCAAAGGGTTCAACGAATATCTATATGTATATATCTCAAGGTGTAATCATATCAATTGACATTAATTATTTACATACAGAGGGGAAAGGCTTAAGGAAATTGGTGGTAGGAAGGGAAAGGGCGAAAATTGTCTCCAAATAAAACTAATAAAATGGATTTAATAGAGATAATGCAGCTCAGTCGTGGCTTTTTGTCACTCTGAGTAGATATATTTATTATACCCTTGCAGAGGGTATTATAATTTTGACCAGATGTTTGCAACGCAGTGAAGGAGGCATCTCCGACCCCATAAAGTATATATATTCTTGATCAGCATCACCAGCCGAGTCGATCTAGCCATGTCCGTCTGTCTGTCCGTCTGTCCGTCTGTCCGTCTGTCCGTCTGTCCGTCTGTCGGTTTCTACGCGAACTAGTCTCTCAGTTTTTGAGCTATCGAGCTGAAATTTTCAGCATAGTCTTATTTCTTTAGCACGCAGTATATATGTCGGAACGACCGGAATCGGACTACTATATCCTATAGCTGCCATAGGAATGATGGCGAAATTAATGTAAAAAAAAATTTAACTTCTCTGTTTTTCAACGAATTTCTATAAATTTTAAGACATAGCAGTTTTTTAAGGTTCTAGAATTACGGTTTTAATTTCATTAAGATCGGTCCACTATATCATATAGCTGCCATAGAATCGATCGGTCCATTTATATGAAAATGTAAAATTCTACATGTAAAAAAATGTAAAATTTACAAAATTCGATGTTTTTTCAACATTACTAAAATGGTTCGATTTTCAATGATCCAATTACAGACTGCAAGGGTATACCAACTTCGGTTTACCGAAGTTAGCTTTCTTTCTCGTTTTTGGCTTAATATAACCTAATATAACTTATATATAACTTTAATATAACTTTTTATTTAAGAACATAATTAATGTGTATCCGGCTCGAAGGACCAACGCTTGTGGAGGAGTGCGTAAAGATAACATCCCAACAAAAACACAATATATATTTAATCTTAATGCGATGTTCTCACATAAACAATTATATAAAATATAAGTATATTCAAGATCTGACCTTTTAAATGGGATACAACTCTGCGAAATATTAGTTAATATTAACTAAAAAAGAAATTTACTTATATAATCTAACTCCTGTGACATTTTAAGGATTTCCAGCTTCCAAAAAGTGTAAACTAAGCAATATTTTAGGGAATAAATATATTAAATGTGATATCTATCTTATTTTTCTAATTATCCCTCAAAGTATGAACACACTGTACTGACCAGGAGCGAACGTTAACCTGAAGCCAATCCCAACCCTTTCGGAACTTCCGCTGGCCGCCGCACGCAGTTCCAAATGATAGGTTCGGCAATTGGAGACGCAGTCGAAATTAAATATTACCATTCGCAGAGTTGTTAACGAACTTATTAGGCGGATACACCATATATATACTATATATTTAACATATATATGTGACCTGACAGTGCTCGGTACACTCACTCAGGTATTCTGGCAGACGGAGACATATGTAGGTGGGCATTGATGGTTTATTCTACATTAAATGATTGCCTTATGAGAGGACAGGGACAGGGGCAGGGGCTTTTTCGCCTGCCAAGGGGGCGGACTGGGTGCAGCTCAGGTTCGGGTACGGGTACGGGTTCGGATTCCGGTTCAGGTCCGGGCTGTGTCATGTGGCCGGGCCAAGCGGCTAATTGAGCAATTAGTGGCTAAAAAGGCAACAATTGAGGCCATTTGCTGGGAAAACCTGCGGGGAATTCGTAATGACTGCAAATGAATGGGACAGCGAGTGCCTTGGCAGCGCACCTTAAAGGTCGAGTCGAGTCGAGAAGCTTGTGGTCCGGGAACAACCCGAAACAACCAGCTACTTACTATCTGTCTGCCCTGGGATTGGATTGTTAGTAATGCCTAAATAAGATACTTAATTCATTACAAATAACACTTGGTGTGATTAATTTAAGAGGTCCTTGGAGTTACAGGGAAATTATGTAAAAGTTTATTATGAATAGATGTCCCTATTTACTCCTAATGTCTCTTTGTTAGTACTCAGATGTCTCTATCTATTACGGAGAAGCCCCCAAAAAGCTTATCAAAATGTTAACTTATTACTTAAATAATTTAAAATATTCTAGAATAGCTTACCACAAAGTTTTATTTTAAAAATTCGAATAGGATTTTTGTAAAAGATAATGGTGAAGTTTTTTCCCTTAAATATTAATAACTTCTTCACTCTCTTTATAAAGATATTAAAATATAAATTTCCTAAGGAATAATACCCAAAATATTATTCAATTGTACATCAAAAGGGAACCCAAATAATGGTGAAGTTTTTTCCATTTATTATTATTAACTTTTTCACTCTCACTATCTATAAGATTAGTAAAATATAGATTTCCATAAAAATAATACCCAAAATATTATTCAAGCTTAGCCCAAAAAGGAACCCCAATCTCCCCATTCAAAGGACATTTCGCCACGATTGCAATATCGACTCGCACGCGTCCCCCGACCCTCTTAGAGCCGTCATAGAAAAAAATAGAAACCGCAGGACAACAAATGCAATTTGCTTAAATGTTATTGCAGCCACAACACAACATTTGTAATCAAATGTCACAAGTACCGGGCGGAGGGGAATGAAGCCGCAATCGCGTCGACAGTTAATGAGATTAAAACACCCAGCGGGTATCCTTTCTCTGGTCGCTTATCCTGGCCCAGCGGGATAGCCCCAGGAACTGCGCAGTGCCAGGCCAAAGACCAGAGAATTGAGAAGTCAGAGAAATAGGATGGAAAATCCGGGGATAAAGAAGTGCCATACGAAGGAATCCAAGGAATCCGACAAGGAGAGCGCGGCATAAATCAGTGCCATAAATTAGTTGGCTTTTAATTACGATTATTATGCTGATAATAGCGCGCATTTAACGCGCGATAAACATAAATAATCGTGTCAAATGCAAACAGATGTCGAAACAAGATGACAACGGCAAAGGCGACGACGAAGGCGAAGGCGATGCTCCAAATAAACTCCGAAAAACTTTGGTTTGTTCGAAAGAAGCAAGCAAATCACGGGTCTTCCATTCAAAGATTTCAATGATTTCGAGGGGGAAAGGATGCGACGCTGTGAATGACTTGGAAGACAATTTGAATTAAATAAATATATCAAAATAACATTAACATTCAAAAGAATTTCTGTATTACTTCATCTTCAAGACTTGGCTTTATTATTAGAGTTTGATCTTTGAGATATTTCACATCTTATTAGATTATCTTCATAAGAAAGTCATAATTGAACCTAGAATGAACGTATTAATGCATTCAAATATTCGGATATTTAAATCAATTCTTTATTAACTTATTTATTATTATTTTCATTAAATTTTCTCATTATTAATTAGTATTTAAATATTTTTAATATGTTGACATGTTAGAAGTACATTTGAGTGAGTATAAAATATCAGAAAGCGGCTATATATGAGAAAGAAAAATCTCAAATTTAGTATAAAATTTTATTAAATATGGCTTTGACTAAAATAATGCGTATATCATTTAAAAATAACAGCACTGATGAGCTCTTTACATTCTGAGTCTACTGTGAGTGTCAGAGAAATTTACAGACTCGCCAGTCAGGACTTTGGGATTAACTGATATAAGCCCATGAGAAATCAATATATAAATATTTACAATATCTAAATGCTATAATATTTTTATATAAATTTAAAACTATATTCCCCAAAATATATATTTACTTTCTTTATACTTACTTCCTTGCTTTTTTATTTATAACTCGTTTTACATTCTCTATTTCCATCCCTTCAATATTTATTTATTTCCATCATACCCCATATTATCCAATTTATTTACAGGGTATGCAAATATTTACTGTGCGCGTTTCATTTTTTTGCTTAATGAAAACAATGTGTGAACAAGATTTGTGAACGGGAACGGGGCCCGGGCCCTGGCGGGGGCGTGGCAACCATTAAAAGATTCTTGAGATGCCATTGGCATCTTCTCTCTGTGTGTTGACACTTCTTTTTCCAGGGGTTGGTATAGGGCCCGAGGCAGATCCCGTTTCTGGCGCCTAACTCCGCTCAAATGTGTGAAAATCATATTTTAATTAAAGTTTGCTGCTAATGATTTTGTCAGCGCCGCAGTGTCGCTCGTTTATCATCCGCCAAAGAGGCTGCGCCCCTCACCTTTTCCTCCTCTGATTTATTCCGTTCCATCCTCTGCCCCTCTCCCACTATATAGAGATATATATTTAAGGAGAGGCATGTCCTTTGCAAGCCGATGCCAAACGCATGTCCTTTCCTTTGTTTTATGTCGCTGGCTATCTCTTTTTTCACATCCCCACCCCCCTCGGCTGACGCAGTGTGTGTTTGTATTTTTCATTATTTTAATTTACAACTTGCTCTGGCGCTCTTTTGAAATCCGACTAGTGCTGGGGCAACGTAGCTGGAGTGGGGTGGCAAGGATAAGAGCACAGCAGGATGCGGCTACCATGTGACACACAATACCCAGAAAGGCAGAAAACAGGAGTCAAGGCTTCAAGGATGCAAGCAGCAAGGACCAGAGCGAGAGTTGCCTCATTTAAATACCACGCACTTGAGCATCGTTCCAGGAATCACAATACGAGTATTTTAAGTCGCCTTTGATTTATGTCCAGAAATTAGTTTGGTAAAAATTATGCAAGACTGCTGAGTAAGTAGTGTATTCTCTAAAAATATTATTCTTTACATTTAATATTTAATATAAAGTATATATTATATTTATTATTCATTGTATTTAATATTTAATGTATATTATATTTTATATTTAATATATTTTTGTTTGGTACAAATTGCATCATTTATTCAATCCTTTCTGAGGGCGAGTGAAAATTAAAGAGAAAAATAATTTAATCTTGGACAAAACTGGACTTTAGTTCCTATTGGAAAAAGTATGACATTACTGTATGCTATTTCTTTAATTTATTTATTACACCTAAGTTTTGAGTCTTCTAAAAGAGCAGCGGAAGAGTTTTCTAAAAAGTTTCTCGAAAGAGTCTTCTAAAATTATTGGAAGAATAATATCTATTTATTTGAATTTTTTTTAATATACTTGCACAAATTTCTTCTTTCATTATTCTCATTTTTTTTAAATTATTTACAATGCTCCATTATTTAAATTTTAATTTTTAAAGAGTTTTTCAGAGTTTTCCCAAAGAAAAAAAAAATTAAACTAATATGAAAACAATCTTATACAAAGTCAAGAAATAAATACATGTTTAAAGCTTATTTAGCTTCTTAGCCTTACATTTAATTTCTTTACTATTTGAGTTAACTGAAATATCTATCTAAAATATATTATCTTTCTCTATATAATTCTTTGCATTATAATATAAATCAAGTATCAATTCCCTAATGCTTTAAGTGAACTTGAATTGAGCAGCAACCACGAGTTGGCTCTAATGCCAGAGCTCCCTCATCTGCGTCGCAGCGAGATGCTTATTCATTTGCCGCCCAAAAAAGTGAATCTTCAATTCATTGCCCTGGCAAATTGTTTTTACCCCCGGGGCCACCCATCGCCGCCCCTTTTACC
The DNA here is from genome assembly GCA_008042535.1 of Drosophila tani. Classification (NCBI taxonomy): domain Eukaryota; kingdom Metazoa; phylum Arthropoda; class Insecta; order Diptera; family Drosophilidae; genus Drosophila; species Drosophila tani. Next base: position 88,247 of record VNJO01008745.1, on the reverse strand, counting down.
GCCCTCGGCAAACCACACCCCCGGCGGGAATGTCAAAACACTGGGGAGAAAGAAAAAAATAAATAAAAATAACTGCGCAGCGTAATCCAGTTCGGTCCAGGAGGAGGCCGACGGGGGGAGTAAAAACAATCTGCACCCACTTCACGGGCAATCTGTTCCAGGATTCCGGGATTCCGGGACTCCGAGGGTTCCCAGGCTGCCAAGGGTTCCAAGAGGGTGCAGCGAATCCACGGTAATAAAATTTAAATCACTCACACACATCAGCACAAGGGTCGACCTTTTAACCTCCTCTCTCCCGCACATCGAAGATCAAGAGCGTTAAAAGTCGTTAACGACCAGCTGAGGAGGTGGCGAGATGATGAGCTGGTGAGACTGGTGAGGCAGCAGGACCAGCCGGAAGCCCAGCAGCAGCATCCCCAAAAATCCCGGCGAACCACCCTCAATCAGAGAAACATATTTTACGCTTATTGCAGATAAAGCGATTGATAGAAATGCACTGAGAAAATTAGGGAAATTAGATAAATAAATTATAGAAAGTAAAAATAAAACAAGGAATCAAAATGTAGTGGTAAATTCCCCATAACAGATTTTAGCTTATAGTTCTTGTAATTTTTAACTTCTTATTTTTAAGAAGGCACTCTATCTAGGTTATATTCTTATAATTCCCAAGTGCTTAAATTATTGGGAAAGACACTCTACGTAGACCCAGATAAAGTTGTTATATATTTTCTAGCAAAGGTAACTTGTGAAAGATTTTAGTAATGTAAAAAACATTTATGCCAAGAACATAAATAATTATAATTTTTTATTAATAAAAAAAAATATAAAGAATAATATTCTGAGCTCTTATAATTTTTTATAAATTTGAAGTAAGTTTACATGAATTTTTTAGAGATTTATGAATGTGTTAATTATTAACCTTTGCTCAAGCTCAGCCATTTAGCCATTTTCAAACATTTAAACCAAAACAAAAATAATAATTATTTTTTAATAATATAATAAATTCAAAAGAAATATATTTTAAGCTCTTAAAATATTTTAGAAACTTGAAATATACCTACATTTTTTTTTTTTTCTAAATTTATAAATTGGTTTATTAATACCTTAAGCTCAAGCTCAGCCTCACGGAATGCTGCACCGGGCCCTGAAGTTCGACTTTTTGGTGAGAAATTCATGCCAAAAATAACACAAAAATGTGGAATAAATTTCCCTAAGCCTTTTCCTAGTATCCCTTAATTTTTCTCCATGTGCAGACACACAGATACAATCCCGACAAAAATTGATTTAGCCAAAACCCTCGCCCAACCCCAACCCAAACCCCCTTGTGGAAATAAGTCAGAATCGAGCGTTTTGTTGTACATTTATTTTGAATGAAATTTAAATAGTTTATTCGTATTTTAAATAATTAATTTACATAGACAAAAAAAAGTAATCGAAGATGATAAATTGCTGATGCGGCTCGCAATCCGAGAACTTGCCAAGCCAAGTAATAACTAGTTGTCGTTGATTTTCTTTTGTCTGCGCTGTTGAATTCGTGTGTGTGTGTGTGTGTGCTGTGTGTAGTGTGTGTGTGTGTGGTGTGTGTGTGTGAGTGTGCTAAGTATCTAAGTATCTGCTCTAAGCCTAGTTCAAATAAAACAACAAAACACATTTATTTATAGATTTGGGATTTAAGTTAGGTTGGGTTAAAGCACTAGCGTCTAAGGTCCTCCTGCTCATCCTTCTCATCCTTCTCCTCCTTTCAGTGGGTTAGTTTTTTAGCGGAAATAAATGTGCCGGGGACATATACATATATACGCTATACATATATACGCTATTTTACAGGAGTGTTCCCCCCTCCCTCGATCAATCATATTTGCTTTTTACAATTTTGGTTCGCTCACACTTCATAATTGGACTAGAAATATATTTATGATGTCTTCCCCCCCGGTTTCGCGTTCGATATTCGATTTATTACTACATACCATAGATTTATACCATAGATTTATGATAATATATTTAGGTTTCCGTTTAGAATTGCATAATTGTTCAACAAATAGTTAGAGTTGTGGTGCTCGAAGCTTGTCTGTTGGTTAATGTCGTACCATATACGATTATAGTTAATAATCTAATTACGCTTAGGACCTACGAAAAAAATTACATATCCATAGGGCTAGTGAAAAAAAAAATGCATTTAAAAAAAAAACATATATGTATCTATTATCGATCGATCTAGGTTTACGATGTACGATGGCTTAGGCTACCGTAAGCTACAAGCAATATGTATTCACTGGTTGGTTGGTTATCTTTTTTTAGACACATAGAGCGGGGCCTTGAATATGTACAGACAGATCTCTGGCATCGGCTGGCTATATGTACAACCGCGAAAAACTCTAGACATAGCTGTGTATGGGGTGTGTGTGGGGTGTGTGTGAAGGGTGTGTAATATATAGATATATAGTGTGCTATATTATGTGTTTATTTTGTCGATTAATTGGAACCCAATCCCGCTCAGTTGGTGAAGAGGAAGGGTCCCAGCGACCCTCAAACCATGGGCGGCTTTATGTCCACCAAGGAGCTGGGATCGAGTCCGGGTGAGCCGCCGGCCAGGTGGTGCGCATGGTGCGAGTGATGGTGCAGGTGATGGGCGTGGGGATGCTGCTGCTGGCCGAATTGCTGATGATGTTGCTGCTGCTGCTGCTGTTGCTGTTGCTGGTGATGTTGCTGCTGCTGCTGTTGCTGGTGTTGCTGCTGCTGCTGCTGCTGGTGTTGCTGCTGCTGCTGCTGTTGCTGGTGATGTTGCTGCTGCTGCTGCTGCAGGTGCTGTTGCTGCTGCTGGTGTAGCATCACCGGCGAACCGCCCGCGGCGACCATCTGGTGCGGCGTGGCCAGGTGCAGACCGCCGCCCAGCAGGCTGCTGGACGTGCCATTGGCGCTGTGCGCGTGCAGCGAGGTCGGGGTGCCGGGATGGCTGCCGGACCCGGATCCAGAACCGGAACCGGAACCTCCACCGCCTCCACTGCCACCACCGCCGTTGCCGGCGGCCCCGCTCGAGCCGGAGCTAGAGCTAGAGCCGGAACCGGCGACAGTGGCTGTGGAGGAGCTAGGTCCCGATCCCTGTGGTCCTGTGGAGCCAACGCCACCCCCGCCGCCACCGGCCCCGCCCGTCTGAGGGCCACTGCCCACGCCGCCCAGCCCGTTGGACTCGCCCGACTGGTTGGCGGCCTCCTCGGAATCGCTGCACGACTCCGAGGAGCCCTTCTTCAGCCCGTTGGCCTGGTGGTTAGCCGTGCCATTGTGCGTCTTCACGTGCTTAGCCAGGTGGTCGCTGCGCATGAAGCGCTTGTTGCACACGGGGCAAGCGAAGCGCTTCTCGCCGGTGTGCGTCCGCAGGTGGCGCTGCAGCTCGTCGGAGCGCGTGAAGCGCTTGCCGCAGAACAGCCAGTTGCACACAAAGGGACGCTCGCCGGTGTGCCACCGCAGGTGAGCCTTCAAATGCGACGTCTTGCCGTACACCTTGCCGCAGCCGGGTATGTGGCACGAATGGATGTTCTTCTTACGCAGATGAACGCCCGCCGGCCCCAGGCGCTCGGCCTCCTGGCAATTGGGACAGTCGCAGGTGGCCCTGCCCGCATACCTTCGCTGTGACCTCGGCGACGGCGTCGACGGGGATCCACCCTGTGGTGAGCCCCCGGCCGCTGCTGCCGCCGTGGCCGCCGCTGCCGCCGCCGCCGATGGAGAGCTGTGCGGGAGCGAGAAGCCACCGAGACCGCCTCCCAGCCCACCGCCCACGCCCACGCCCATGCCCACGCCAACGCCAACACCCTGGCCGGGCAGCATGCTCTTGTACGTGTCCTGGAGCAGATGCTGGCCGGATCCCAGGAGGGAGTGGCTCAACGCAGAGCTGTAGTTCTCGCTGGCATAGTTGGCCATCGTTGAGTGCATGCCGGCCCCGCCCATGTCCAGCCAGGAGCCGGCGGCACTGTGCATGTCCCACCAACCCGAGTTGACGCTGGCCGCCGCCGCCTCCTTGTGGGTGACCGCGTTGAAGGGCCAGTCGTAGGGATGGCGGGAGTAGACGCCGCCAAAGGCAGCCGCTCCGGCCTCCACCTTGCCCAGGAGGCCCTGGTGCATGTGGTGGTTGTCCATCGAGGTCGAGGTCGAGGTGTTGGGGAAGTAGAGGTCCCCGCCGTAGGCGGCCGCTGCCGCCGCTGCCGAGGCGGACGACTGCGAACCGGCGGAGGCGGAGGAGGAGCTGCCGGAGGATCCTCCGCCCACCGCCGCGCAGGAGGAGGCCAGGGGGCGACTGTAAGGATAGATGCTGAAATTACTCGCGAGTCGTATAGGGCCAGCTGCTGCGGCTGTCGCGCGCACAGCGGTCCTCAAGGATCTCGAGGTGGTAGTGGTGGGTGTCCTTCTTCCTTCCATCCTCCAGCCACTGCTCCTCGCATCCTTTCCAGGACCACTGTGCGCCGCCTCATCTGCTTACCTAGCTGTGATGTTCACCATGGTGCTGGCGCTGGACGACAGGCTGCGGGATGACTGACCACCGCTGGTGCTGCCGCTGGAGCTCGAGGAGCTGGCCGCCGAGATGGCGCAGGGCGAGTGCTGGCCGGCACTGCTGCCGCCACCACCACCACCGCCGCCGCCGGAGGAGCCGCTGCTGCCCGCCGCCGGGGAATTGGGACTCTTCTTCCAGGGATGAAAGCCCTTGCCCACGGCGGCATCGGCCAGCGGTGGCGGGGATTTGTTGGAGAGCTTGTTGCACTGGGCGGCCAGCATGGCCAAGGGGGTGCCCCTCAAACTGGGATGGTCCTGGAAGCATAAAAGGGATATAAAATTAATAAGAAATTAAGTTAAAATATGAATTAAATTAAATAATATTTTCTTGAGATTTTTCTAGAGATATCTGAGCAGGTTTCTACAGATTCCTGCTTTGTTTTTCCCATATCTACTCTTCCTTAAACCCGATTTTATTTATATTTATTCCTTCGTTCTATAACTTCTATATATATATTTTTTTTTGCAAGTAAATATTTCCCATCAGCTGCCTTTTATTTATTAATTAACTCCTGCAAGCATACAAAGGATATAAAGACAATAAGAAATTAAGTTAATATATGAATTAAATAAAGTAACATTTTCTATAAATTTCAGGGCAGATTTCTACAGATTTCTGCTTTGCTTTTCCCATTTATACTCTTCCCTAAACTCCATTCTATTATTTATTTTAATACCTCTCCCCAATAACTCTATATATATTTTTTTTGGCAAGTAAATATTTCCCATCAGCTGCCTTGCTTGCATTTCTTAATTAACTCCCGTTCGCGCGAAATTTGCAAATTACTTAAATGCGAATTAGTCGAGCTCAATTTCGCTTCCTGCCCCGGTTTTTGCTTTGTTTTCTTTCCTCGGCCAACGGTTTCTAATGTCTGCCAAAAATATATAAATGGGAGGGGGGCAAAGGGCGAACAGCAGCAGCAGCCCACAAAATTAATTCGCCACGTAAATCAAAACTCAAAATTCCCTTTTAGTCCGGCCAGCGAGCCGCTTTTCTGTGTTCCTCGTCGCTTGAAAATATACCCTTTGGTTTGGAAAGGGGTTAAGTGGATTCTAAAGGTTATTTTAAATGTAAAAAATAAGATCTTTGATTATTTAAAGATAAGAATACAAATAAAATAGGTTATATTAATACTTAAAGATAAAAACAAACGTATGAATAAGATCTATTATTATTTATAGACTGAAATAGTAAATCAACTAAAGTTTATACGAGAATCTTGAAGGAAACCCCGAAAAGTTAAATAATATCCATTCTTTTTGGAATATCTGTTGCAAAATTAGAAGTAAATAAATTTCAAAATTTTTAATTAGAAAAGAAACTTTACTTTTCTTTGAGAAACTACATTAATGGCTTAAAAAATAAATTATACATTGGAAATTTATTTTTCCACACATTTTCAGATATTTATTAACGTAAGAAAATTTGTTTTTGCTGCCATCTCGAGTGTTTAGTATTTAAATAATATAAAGAAATGGTAATCCAAATTACAGATACTAGTGTTTAATATATCTAACTCTTATATTCCCATCTTTCCATAATGAATACATTTAATTTTCAAGAAAGAAAACCCCAATTAAGACCTAAGAAATATGGAATTAGACAGCTATAGAAGCCCCCTCTGTTCCTAGAGTATTATCCGATCGACTCGCTGCCGACACCCTCGTTTTCCCACAGACATTTATAATCCCAAAAACGGAGTCTCGGGAGGAAGTCATTAAAAGGCGGCGCGGCGAGAGGATTCCTTGGTTGGTGGCTCACAACCAAAACTTGGCCAAAACTAATTTTCAATTCCGCTTTTTGTCTAGCTCCTCCGACACTTGTGCCTCTCCCCTTCATCTTCTTTCAACCTTTCAACCCTCATTTCTCTCGGTCGTCGAGAAATTTGGCTGGCCAATTGACGAAGGTCGATGCCGGCAGGATTCAGGGTTCAGGATTTCTCCGCAGAAGGATTCTCCAATCTGTGGTCTCTCCGATCCTCATCAAACACATTTCATGGATGCCAGCTGCTTGATTTGTTGCGGCAACCACTCGACGGCCACAACAACATCAACAATAAGGCCAGCAGAATTGTCAACAACAAGTTAAGCAACTTTGGCAAAATACGGTAAAAGTTGTTCAATCAACTCACCGATACACTGATCCAAAACTAATCGTTAATCGAAATATCGAGCGATACGTAATTTTGTCTCCGCACTAATTGTTTTTTCTTTGGAGAAAATGGAATAAGAGCAAGTTCTTGTTTTTAATTTTCAAAGAGAGTTAAGCAAATAATAACTAAACTATTTTATATTAAAATATTAGTAAGAGGCGAAGATATAAAAATATAAGAGCATCGATTGACTAATCGGTTAACATTAAATATTTATATATCGATACATCAATTTCTCTTTTTTAAAGATTCTACTTTTAGATTTTCTGACTTTGTAACAGTTTTCCAATTATTAAAATAAAATGAAACCCATAATAATTATGTTTTCCTATTCAGTACTTCCCTTTAAAACATCCTAAATATTTTTATATTCAATAATTCACTTTTTTGTTTATAAGTATCTCTCTGAATTGCTCCCGAAAATCCCTCACCTTAATTTAAATCCTTTTGTTAAATGCCAGCACGAGTTTTTGTCCAAGTGCCTTGTGGCCATTCCATTGCCCAGTAGTCGTGGCCTCGTCGAGTTGTCCAAAAAAATTAAGTTAATAGTTTACTGACTTGGCCCCGGACTGCAGCGATTTACAGTTGCCTAGTTTCGAGCTTTTACCGTTGGCTTTTTTTTCGCGCGGGGGGGGTGGCAGGGGTGCAGCGGCTCAGCGGTGGATTTTCTGGCAACCCGCAATCAAAATCAGCCAGAGATCGGGATCAGAGAGAGAGCCTCCGCGGAAGCTGCTATTTCGACCGGTAATTGGCCACTCCAGAATCGCGGGAGTTTTGTGGGATACGGGGGAATCCCCCTTTCAGCCGCCCACTAGGATTGCTCTCTTTACGCTCTCCTAGAGGTAGATACAGTTGAGGTCAAGGAGATAGGATTCAAAAGAATTCTTTAAAATAATTTGTTGCAAGAGGAATTTCAAAGAAATCTTCTATTAATTTAATATAAATATTTTAGCCTTATAAATCCCTAAATAACCTCATAAAAAATACCCCAAACGACCTTAAAACCTTCTACCTCTACTGTTTGCTTATTTTCCTGGATCTGTGGCACGTTTATGTCGCTGCCGCTTTGTTTTCAATTGCAACTCTGCGCTTCTCCCGGCTTCGGACAGGTGCTTTGGCAGCCTAATGACATCACCCATTCGAATCGTGAGCTCCCCCGGTTCGAGCCACCGAACTACTTTGGCTCCAGACTACTACAAAAGCCAAAAGCCAATCCATGGCTAAAAGCCAAAGCCAAAACCAAAGCCAAAAACCCAGACGAAACAAAACGAAGCGAAGCCAAGCCGAAAAAAGCACACACTTAATTGGAGCAATTTCAACGTCGTGCAACTGCGCGTATGAGTAATGGCCTGCCTCAGTATATGTGTGTGTGGTGTGTGTGGAGTGTGTGTAGAGTGTGTGTGCTTGTGTGTGGCATGAAAATTATACAAAATGATATCGAGGCAGGCAAGTCAGTCAGTTAGTTAGTCAGTCAGTCAGCGGAGTCTGGGGCAAAAATTAAAATGCAACTCGATTTGATTAATCGATCAGGTTTTTTGATTGTTCAAATAGCCCAGAGAGAGGAGGGGTTTTCTTATAAGATTCTCAATAACGGTTAATTTTCATTCTATATAATCATTTGTTTAGGGAATAAAATAGTATATTTCATACTATATAATACATTTCTCAATAAAAACCCTTCATTTTGAGACAAAATAAATAATAATCGTAATCAGTTAATAAAAATGCACACAGAATAACTCCCTAAAATTCCCCATTCTTTTCCTCAAGATTCCCCTAGATCCAGCATTATAAATGCAGATTACTTCGGCTTATATCACAACCTCCCCCCTTACGTAATAAATTGTTCAGGCTACAACATCTACTATTAATACCCTTTCCTTTCCTTTCCTTTCACTTTCAGAACAATACTTTCCTAAATTAATACTCTTTCTTTTGAGGCAAAATAAATGCAAATCGTAATTCCCCCCTCCTTATGTAATCAATTGTTTAATTAATAAAAATGCACAAAGAATAACTCCTTAAAACCCTTTAATCTCCCCTTAAGATTCCCCTAGATCCAGCATTATAAATGCAGATTAGTTCGGCTTATATCACATCTTCCCCCCCTACGTAATCACTTGTTCAGGCTACAACATCCACTGTACCTCCACCTAGATCAAGCACTCCAAAAACCAGATCATAAACCTTTAACCGCCGCCCGTTCCAGATCGAATCGGATCACAAAAGTTAACAATTTGTTTGGCACTCAACGCACCCTAGGGGTCGCCACTGGCGCCACTGGCGCTGCGTCCGGCATCCCAAGTCTGGAACGCATCCCAGTCCAGGCCAGAGGCAAATTAGCCACTGCAACGCCCCCCACACAGCAGCCGCCCATGGACGACGCTCTGAGAGGGGGGGACACCGAAGCCCTAAACCATGCAAACTGATGAATAATGAATTGGTCTTCGAATCGACATCAAACGGAGAGCGACGTCCACCACATCGAATTTAGATTTTTCACATTTTTATTGTTGTTTGCCGACACTGCAACAAAGTGCAGCTCTCTCTCTCTCTCTCTTTTTCTACCTATCTCCCTCACACGAATTCTCTGGATATTCTCTTGTCCCGTACCCATCCCATTGTAAATCATTAGCGACGACACCTGCTGTGAAAATTATGACACCGCCTCCGATTGATGTGCCCAACTTGTTGCCGCTGCCGCTCGAGGGGCAGGAGAAAGGTGGCAGAAGAAAGAGAGGCAGCTACCGGGACCAAAAAGAGAGGCAGCTAGCCCAGCGAGAAAGAGAGGAGTCCGAGCCTGAGGTAGATAAAAGGTGCTGAACCTGCAGCGCCATTTGCTGATAGCGCCCGCTGTGAATCCGAGCGGGGGGAATATCCATAGCCACATCCACATCCGAAATGGGAACTGGGAACTGGGCACTGGGAACTGAGAATTGGTAACTGAGAATCTACACCGGGTCCATCGCCCGCTGTGCCGTCCAAATTTGTTTAGCTCGCGCCTTTTGAAGATCACCCTGCCTGGGGTTTCCGAATCCGAATCCGAGTCCGTTTGAGCCTCTTCGAGTTTCAACTGTTTTAATTAGGCCAATCTTCAAAAGACCGCCTCAGGTGGCCAGGAAGAGAGGAGTGGGATAAGGAATGGGTATTTTCCTCAATGAAGATTGAAGTTTAAGCAGGTTAAAAATATTAATAGGTCGAAATAATTAAATTTAAGGATGTAAAACGATGTATAAATGTTACAGTTTTGTTATCTAAAAACAAGAAACAAGAATGACATCATTTTCAATTTAAATTGATTCAAAATAAATGTGAGTTTGAAGAGTTATAATAAAAAAATAAAAATAAAATGTATTTATAAATAATTAACTTAATTTATAATAATTTCAGCTATTTTTTTATTCTGGAAGATAAGAAAGTAGGAAGTATCTTAAAAGAGAAGAGTCCCTTAGAAGCAATTTCCAAGTATTGCCGGCAATTACACTTCTCACAAGTTTTTTCTTCATTAAAAACGCCATCAAAAAAGGCATAATAATTACAAATTAAAAGAGACACAATAAAAAAGCCTCCTAGGATTAATTTTCCACTAGAGTAAAGACACTGATTTCCCAAACACAAAAAAAATGCAATAACCCCCCGCAGGTAGATCTCTGCAATTAACTCTCCTAATAACCTTTCTCTCCATAAAAGATCTCCGAAAAAACCGCTACTAAAAATCAATATAGCCACAGATCTAAGCCGACAATTATTGCAATCCATCAACGGGAATCAATCGCCGCTAAGCCCCCAACTTTGTGGCACAGTGTGTGAAAGGCAAGCAAATCCCCAACCTCATCAGCCGAAAACCACATTTAACTGCAGCGCACAAAAACTCGAAAACTCCGGCGCCAAAATGCAAATAAAACAACGAACAAAAAAAACACTTAAAACGAGGCAGCACAAAAATAAAAGAAACTTTAAATTGCGGTCTGGCTGTGGCTGGGCGGGAGAAAAAGGGGAAGCTACCGAATACGCTGGAGAATTGGCGGAGAAGCCACATACACATTTTCATAGGCAATTAAAAAAAGTTCATTGGTTTCGATTTTATTTTCGGCTGCAGTTCTTCGCCGCCGCTGCCATTCAGAAGCCACAAAGCCGAAGAAGGGCTCCAGGCACTCGACGACTTCCCTGCCTCGAAGAGTTTGCCAGCTCCGAAACCCATCCGATCCCATCCGACCTTCATCCTTCCATTAGCATGTAAAGTGTAAACTAATGGCTTTGATTCTGATTCTCCAGGAGAGCGCGCTGGCTCGCAAATTAAAAGCGGCGTGGGAACCGAGTCGCTTCTGTCCCAGAAGTTTATTAAAAAAATATATACACTCGGAGGGACAGGATATATAGGGCTAAGTAGCCGGGCCAAGAGACTTTGTCTTGGTCCGGGACTGGGACTGGGACCGGGAGTTCCTTGGAACTGGTCCTGCAGATCGGAGAACGGAGAACGGAGAACGCAGACTCCTGCCCATAAGTAAGCCATACACGAAAACTCATTAACAATGACGCTCCGAAAAAACAACAACACTGGGCCCGGTGTGTAGTAGCCCGGGCAAAAATTAATGGAGTTTCCAAAGCTCCAGACTTTTTCATCATAATTTTTATTATTATTTTTTCATCCTTCTTCTCTCGTGCGTTATTTTTTCATCCTTATCTGGTGTGGATGCTGCCTCCGCTGCCGCTGCTGCCTCGTTGCTGCTTTTTTATTATTTATTATTTTTTGAGAAATTTCTGAAAAACCAAAAAAAGAATGCAGAAGATTGGATGCTGGGTGCTAAGCGATCTAGAAATACTCTCCTCTCTTTTCTCGGAAGATTAACCGAGGTTAAGAGCATTTATGCTTTTTGTGAATTAAAGTTTAAGGAAGTATATTTTGATGTATATAATTTTTATAACAAATTAATTCCCCAAATAAATCTTAATTTCTTAATTTATTATTATAAATTTTAAGGGTATATTCAGACCTTTATAAAGAAATCCTTTAACTGAACCGATAATTACCAACTGAGAAGAGATTCGTCTGGAAGCGACTGGAACTGGAGTCATAACCCAAATTGATGAAGTGCATTAAAGTGTCTTTAATGTGCGGCGGAAAGAGATGGCCATATGAGGAGTAAAGGAAGTTGAGATCTGGGTGTATGTAAGTGGAGAGGACTTTCGCTTATAAGATTTTAATTTAGGAAATGCTTTAATTTTATGTTCGTCCACTTTGCTGTTCATTTGGTTTCCCTCCCATTTTATTCACTCCTTATTTACCAAGCTCTCTTTATGGAATATCCCCCTTGGAAACCCCTTGAAAACCCCTTGAAAACCCCTCTTCAAGCCTCTGGAAAACCCTCCCCAATCCTGGCGCTTCCAAGGGCAACAGTCACGCCTCCGCCCCACCGACTGAAATATCATGATTAACTGACCGCTCATTAGAGCCACACGATGACATTCTCTGTGGGTGCAAAATGAGAGCTAGCTTCCTCCCCTCTCCCCAACGGGTCACATTTAATGTGCCTCGGATTGCAATTAATTTGAACCCGAACTTGGTGAGTGCTTTGGCCTGTTTGGGTGTTTAAGTTCAGGCCCAGGCCCCGTAATTGGGGTTGATTATGTTTTCAATACGAAAAGGGGGTTTCAACAGAAACAAGAGATATATTTTGCAAGAATTATAAAAGAATTTAAGGAAACCATATTATAAAATAAAATATTAATTTAAATAAATTTTATGCATAAAGAAAACAACTTTCAAGCTCATTTCCCAGAGGTTTGTTTTAGTAACTTTATAATTATCAAGTTTAAATTGAAATTTACTTATTTATTATATGTTAATATTATTTATAATTGTTACTTTTAATTCCTTTTTTATTTGACAGCAATAATTACCTTTTAAATGTTCATTTCTACAAATCCCTAATTTATTATCCCTTACACTTTGTGGTTTCCTTTCGAAACCTCTGCTCAAATTCGAAATTCCTTCAATTCCTGGCCTACCTTTCCACCACATCCTTGACTCCTTCGCACACACACACACACACACTTCCGCCATCGCCGCCCCAGACCGCAGGACTTCCCCTGTTGACGTGTTCAACTCGCATTACACTTAGGGCCTGCTTAAAACTTCATAAAACTCGCAACTTTCGAGGGCACTCCGCGTGGAGGTTGGGGACCACAGACTTCAAACAAAATAAACGCTGACAGGCAACAGAGCCAAGTTGGCCGCAAATTTGCAACGTCATTAGCCAAGCACATTGGCCATAAAAAGGGGGGTTCGATTAGGGTGAAGCCTAGCTATTGGCTAAACAGTTTCCCAAAGGGTTAATCCTGGTGTAATCCTCTATCACAAGGCTGTAAAAGCATACCCTGTAAAAGCCACAATCGAGAATATTTAGCGGGGCTTAATTGCCGCTGCATTCGCTCAGTTCGCGGCTAATTTATGCAATTTATGCGCCGCTTTCATTGCAGCAATTAAATCAAATTAATTGAATTATGTGTGTGCAGCTCTCAGAAGGTGTTGTTCCTGTTGCCGTTGCCACTGCCGTTGCCTCACTGTACCGCCGCCCGTCGTCTCCAAACGCAAGGTTTGCATGTCTGCCCATGTCTGCGGGCTAATTTGCGAAAACAAAAAAAAATATATATGGAAAAAAAAAAGAAAACTACAAAAACACAGAAACAAAATAACAGAAAAACTAAAAAACCACACCACGGAATAAAGACAAAACATTTGCCACAGGCATATTTAAGCGAAACACACACAGCACACAAAAAAACACATTAAAAATGCAAACAAAATTTGTGGTCGATGTTAGGGCCTAGACGAAAGCCAGATGCTCTTTTAAGATATTATTAAAATATATAAGAAACTAAATATAAACTTTAAATCAATGTAACTTCATTGCAACCAACTTTCTCATTTTATTTTCCTTGAATTTAGAGCTCTTTCCTAATTAATTACCTTTACCGCTTCGTTGTCAACACTTGGCCCTAATAAAACACATTTAATTTGATCACCACAATCAGCCATCTAGCGCATGTGAGAGATCACTGATCACTGATCGCTGCAATCTAGCTGACAAATTAGCAAGCCCAACAACAATGGCTTGCTATTTTTATTTTTTATGGCAGCTGATCTCTAATGATCACTCGTAGGGTAATCGCTTAAATCAAATAAAATTACCAACTATTAGACTAATCGTTGTCAGCTATAACGATCTGCCGATCTACGGCATCAATCAGGCTATCATACTATCTCCTCTATATAGATCAAAAGCTGACAAAGTCGATGGGGCCTACCTCCTTGCAGCCGGTATGAAAAAAAATTAAAATTTTTGAAACTTTTCAGTTGAAAGCTTAATTTTAACAAATATTTACACGAACAGATAGAATCTTCAGCTCATTTTGTTTATAGTATGAACAAATTTAAACGTCGCCGCAAGCTGTCGATGTTCATGTCGATGATGGTCAGGCATTGGCGATCATCAACGCGATGATGATGTTGTACCTCCTGGATCTTGCCACCATACGATGGATGGATGGATGGATGGATTGCTGGATGGATGGCTGGCTGGATGGATGGTTGGTTGGCTGGCAAGTTGCTGGGACGGTTGGTTAAGCAGCCCCACAGCAAAGTTGGTCGAACGATCGATCGCAAGTCGGGCTCGATTCGCTCACTCACTTAGTCATTCCAGCCATCGATCGGGTGAGTTTGTGATCTGTGTGTGTGTTTAGTATCTGTGTGTGTGTTCGGTATCTGTGTGTGTGTGTGTAGGCGTGTGCAGCTGTGTGTCTTCATTAGCATAATGAGTTTGATTGAAAGCCAAGTTGATATTGATATTGATATTTATAGCGAGACAATTGATTCCGTCTGTCTCGCTGGCTTTTCGAATATATTACATAAATTTGTGTATTTAAAATATATAATCAAGATATATAGGCGGCTTAATATATTTATTTAAATATTGTTTAGGGAAAACTAAAGACAGGAAATTTTAGCTGCTTTTTAGCAGGGTTTCAATGATAAAAGTTGGAGTTTCTTTTGGGAAAACGAAGAAATATAGTTTGACGGTGTTTTTATCTGAATATCATTTCTTGTAACATTTTTTTTAATAATTTCCAAGATATATAGGCGTTTTTATATATTTATTTGAATATTGTTTAAGGAAAACTAAAGACTGCGGTAATTGTATTTATTTTTCGGGAAGGTTATTGTGAGTTTATTTAAAGAAATCGAAGAAATATACTTTGACACTTTAATTTTCAGAATATAATTTCTATAAATACTATAAATACTACTTTTAATAATTTTCAATATATATTTGCAGCTTAAAATATTTATTTAAATATTGTTTAAGGAAAACTAAGGACTGTGGTAATTTTAGTTGTTTTTAGCAGGTTTTCTGTGATAAAACTTGGAGTTTCTTCAAGTAAAACGAAGAAATATACTTTGACACTTTAATTTTCAGAATATAATTTCTATAAATAATTTTTTAATAATTTTCCCAAACTCAAAAACCCAAAAAGAGCTAATGTTATTGATATCTAACCGCAATGACTGTACTTTTCCTTAATAAAATAATAGATAAACCGATAGACAGGGTGGCACAGGGAAGGAGGCTGGCGGATGGGACTAAGTGCCGCTAAATGCCCGAAATGGCGCAGTAGGAGACAAAGGTCAAGGCCGCCGGGATGAATGAAGAGAGAGAGCGACTGGAAAAGGAGGAGGCAACTGCCAAATGGCGGTGATGGATGGCCATAGAGGAATATAAAACGAAATTAGGGGAGAGAGCCGCCGCCCGAAGGGGATGCTAGGATGCTGAGATGATGGGAAAAAGGACACGGATGCCCGACCCCCTGGGTGCGAACATCGAAATGTGCAATTTTTGTAACAAATTAGTAAGCGACGGAGCTAGAGAGCTGTGATCCTGCCAACGATTATCGCCGCAGGATGTCGCCGCAGCGAGCGAGAGCGAGAGAGAGCGCGCTCTACACCGATGATCCTTTAAATCCTTTAATGCGTGTTCCACAGCGCCTGATTTAGTGGCAAAAGAAAACACACTCACACACGCATGAGCCACACACAAAGGACATTTTGCTCTAAATCTGTGCTCTAATGAGCGAGTGTTCTTGTAAAAACAGAAGAGCAGAAACATGGCCCATTGTCCTGCGGCACTTGACCACACAAAATAAAAACACAAAGAGACAGGACAACACAGGGACAACAGGACAAAAGCTGGCACTCTCTCCCAACAATATTTCCACTTGATTCCGAAACTATGGCAAAAACGTTGGGCCTAAAACAACATAAAATTCCGAAATCCGAGGAAAAAACATATATGACAATCCCAAGAGAGTTTTTCACTTGAATTTTCCATATGAATAGATTTTTATAAAGATTTTTCGAACATGATTTATAGGCACTGGAAAATGGATTAGATTCCAATGTTTATTATGAATAAATTTGGAATTAAATGATATTAAATGTTATTTATTTTATTTTTAAATCGAAAGCAAAGAATATTTCAGAAATAAGCTATGATTTATAAAATCTGAGAAGTATTATGAGAATAATATTATTTGCATAAAAGGAAAGTATTAATAGTTAAAAACTTTAATTAATTTTCGATTCTTAACTTTCTTTTCTAGATTCAAAGAGCATCTTCTACGAAACTTTTTTATCAACAAAACAGAAGGAAAAACAAATTGTTCCTTCAATTAATATTAACATTTTTTATACTCTCAAAGAAGCATCTTTTACTTGCACAAATTAAAACTTCACTTTGTCAAAGACTTAAATTTAAATAACAAAAATGTTCGCACATAAAAATACAGAAATTTCTCCCCCCCGAAGTGTTTTTCACTCCAAAAATTTGTGCACATTTTTCGAGAGAGCGCGCGCGTTTTCTGTGTGCAGACACACTTAAAAGCTAGTTTCCTGCCACGCCCCTCCGCCTGCGCCATACTCGTTTCGAAGCCCCCGCCCCCCCCTTCCTTGGGCCCCTCTTGGGCCCCCTCCCATGTGTTATCATTAAAACCACGCGAAAAGTGTTCTAATTGCAAAACTTTTGCCATGCGATGTTGCTGCTGCTGTAGTTGCTGCGCCGCGTGTTTGTGGTAATTGCAAATTGCAGTGGCATGCAGCTGCAGCACCCTCCCCCCTGGGACAGGGGCTGCGGTAGTGCCCCCTTTTCCCCTTCTTGCTGGTGGGAATAAACCTGGGCAATAGTCCGGGTCTGGGCCAAGAGAGCTCTCTGGCACAGGCGGCGACTTTTAATTAAAAGTGACGAGTGTTTAATAAGTGATGGGGCTACAGCAAACACTTCACTTTGCCTCTGGCTCTCTTTCTCTGGGTTATGGTATGCAAATAAATAAATTAAGTAGAAAATCAAGTAACTATTCAAATTACTAAATTACTGAATTCAATCAAAATGGGTCAACTGACCCAAATGGGTCCTTTTATAAATACCTAAGATAAAGGAAAGAGCCTTGATGAGATGATAAAATTTAAATAAGTCTAGGGCAGTGACTATTAATAATAAAATAAAAGAAGTAAAGAAGTTTCCCTTCAATTAATTAACTGACTTGACTGTATATTCTAAATTTTAAGCTCACCAATTCCTTGAAATAAAAAAGTTTCCCTTCAATAAATAATTAAGTTAACATTATTAACTCACTTGGCTTTAAATTATGAATTTTAAGCTCACCAAATCCTTGAAATATATAGATTTATTCTTTGCAAAATCAACCTTACTCGAAGTAATTTTTATTTTTTAAGCTCAGCCCACTTTCGATTTTTATTTTTTCTGTTTTGGGGAATTTGTAATTTCACTAAACCGTCGAAAGCCTTTTTGGCTAATGTATTTCTGTCATGTGGAAAGCCATTTGGCTTTGGCGGAGTCCGGACTCCACAGTTGACGTGACTCGATTAATGGTTGTACAATGTGCAATCAGATTTGTTTAACAGCGCAATATTCGCATAAAAACATATATAGAGTATATGTTAAATAGCTAAATAGGGGGCGATCGGGCGCGATATCTAACTGTGCCAGGCGACGCCATTATCCGTATCCGCATCCGCATCCGTATCCGTTATCTGTTCTGGTCAGTTTAGCCGAGCAAATAAGCTGGCGAAAAATGAGCAGCTAAAATGGTTAAATAAATAGACAAAAATGCGGTTCGTGTCAATGGCAAATAAATGCAAGCTCTCTCTCTCTCTCTCTGTATTGGAGACCCCCGACTGGGCTTTGGGGCTTTGTTGTTCCTGCTAAAGTGCGACAATTTGTGTTGAACAAAAGACTCTGACAGAAACAGAGGCACAAATCCAAGAAGGCGTCGCTCAAGGAAGTGGAAGGGAGGTCCTGCTCCTGCAGAATGTGTTTATAATTGGTTATGCAAATCAATTTGTTGTTGCCGTTGCCGCTGCCGCTGCTGCCTGTTACTGCCTCCCCGAAAATGTTTGATAAATTGCAAGACGCATCCCATAAAATCGCTTTCAGTCTTTTGCTTTGCTTTAGACTCTGTCTTTTGCTTGGGGATTACTCTCTAATAAATACCCTGTAAAATATAATAAATATATCTTAGAAATATTTAGGAACCTTTGAAATAAAATAAATACAATTGCTTCCCTTTTTATAAAATATTATCTGACTAACTTTAGAAATTTAAGATTCTTTGTCACTATAAATTATGCATGGACCTATAAGGAATCCGTAAATTAACCTTATACTCAGATTTATGTTCCAATAAAATATCAATAAATAATATATAATAATAATATTGCTAATAAAATTTCAAATAATATATTTAAGTTTTTCTTCAAAGGGACCAACCCTTTGCTGTTTTTATAAAATATTCTTCGACCAACTTTCGATTTTAAAGATTCCTAGGACTCTATAAATTATTTATGGACTCAGAAAATAATCCTAATATTCAGATTAATGTTCAAATAAAATATCAATAAATAATATAAATTAATAATATTAATATTGAAATATTGAATAATAAATTAAAGTGTTTCCTTTGGTCCCTTTACCTTTATTATAAAATATTATTATAGAGATTTAAGTTTCTAGGTCTCTATAAATTATTCAGGGACCTATAAGGTCTCTGAAAATAACCCTAATATTCGGATTAAAATATCCCCCTAATCCTAATTTATTTTTAAATATTTATAATTATTTTTAGACTTATTTGTGCCCACCTAGAGCATCCCCGTTTCGGTCTTGCTCCAATCCGTTCATTGCCGCTTGTTTGCAGCTCATTTAAATTAGCTAAATAAGAGCGCATGGGGCCTGGCTGGGTCTGACCCTCCTCCTGACCCTCCTTCTGCTCCTCCTCCTCCACCGCCGCCGCCTCCTTCTGGCTAATAACTCCGCATCCGCCGCTGCTCGCCAGCGCTGCTGTCCCGCTGTGAAGAGGGCTTGTCCAGCTGTCTGGTCCGCAGCTCCAAAATGCTGCCGGTTTTGGTCGTGCCCCTCCGGTTTTCTTTTTTTGTATTTGTTGTATTTTTCCTCTTTTATTTATTTATTCTCGCAGTGGCCAGAGCTCTTTTGCATATTCATTTCGAATGGCACTCGGCATTGCGAATCTCTGGAGTGCCAAGGAGTCGAAGATGGCAGCTGGTACAAAAAGCAAGGGGACAGGAGACAGAGGACAGAAGACCGGTAGCCAATTGCTTTGGCAGTTAAGGTTGCACCAATTCGTTTAATAATAAATAATGAAAATGCCCATGTCCGAGCATCGTCGAAGCTGGCTGGCAATTTGACTTATTGATTTCTTTATTCGGCGGCAGTTTTTTCTGTTTTTTTTTTCTTTTTTCTTAGTTTCTTGTGTTTGGTTTTTAGTTGACACTGTCTAAGCCGAAAGAAAAAGCTCTGGGCTGACTTTGATTAATGATGGCTGAGCCCGACTAGTCTATCGATTAGTGTCTTTATAAATTTTAATTTCATAATCCGCGCTGAAGATGTAACCAGCGCTGGAAATATTCTTTTGATAAATTGACTTGACTGCAGGCATCATCGGGCTTAGTAACTCTCTACAAGGGGTAAGGTGTAAAGTAGACAGATGCCGGGAATGGTACCCACTGCCAGCGGGTAAAAGGTGTTAAGGTGGGTTTTTTTTCTCCTATGTTTTAATCAGAAATGGTTATATTCTCTTCATTATAAAAATCAAGCTCGTAATCAATCAAATCGCCCCCAGAGTTATTTAAATAATATTTACAAATATTTGGCATTTATTTTGGTCTTTTTTCTCTTTGTTTTCTAGTCACCGGCTGGGTGTTTATGGCTTTTTATAGCCGCTGCGGCTGTTTAAAGCCGCTAAACAAGAAAATTATGATTATTATTTAATGACTCAATAAATCAAAAATCGTGTTTGTGGCTCCGATTCCGAATCGGATTCTGGCTAATGGCATTGCCATTGTTGTTGCCGGGTGCCCCGGTGCCTCGTTTTATTGGGCATTAAATGGCTAATTAACAAAACGCAACAAAACAACACCAGGCCAACACCGACGCCGATTAAATATCGGATCGTAGTGCTCGTTATACCATTAGGAAGTGACAGTGGGCGCTTGTATCACTCGATTCGGGACTTTTATGAGCAGTTAACAAGTTCGAAGCGATCTGGCCATAACGATCTCGGCTGGCTCTCGAAAGGTTTTCCCTTGGCTTTCTCTCGTTTCGTCTCGTCTCGTCTCGTTTTCCAGGCGCAAAGTAGAAAATTACAACCTGCACACACGCTAATGTAACCGGGCGAAGGTAACCCCGAAAATTACCCACAATTTTCAGCCTCAGACGGAGTCTGGCGTTTGACTCTGCTGGCCCCCGAGGGCCTTTTTCCCAGCTTTTCCCCGCTTTTCCCCCCTTTCCCCCCGACAGTCGCCGCGGCGGCTGACGAATGTGGGAAACTCCAGAGATTTTGAGTTTTCAATTTGATGCCGATAAACGTTTTCCCGATGGCCGAGCGTAACCGAAACTCGTCTCAAAATTCGTTTAACTAATTGCATTTGTTGGACAAGCGTCTGCCTCCAGAAAAAAACAAATTTGTCAAGTCAACAGACAGAAGTGGCCCACTGTAGTAGAGACAGTGGTCTGAGGTTGAGAAAGAAGCAAGCATTAAATTTGAGGAAGTAACTAACAAACCGCTTACACTTTAACAAAAGATAGTTTAATTTAAATGTAATCGAAAAGTGCAGTTAAGAATTTAAAGTTAGCAATTCAAAAGCATTTTCTAATAAGAAATAAAAGTTTTTTCTTCAAAAATATTAAATTCTCAGAGGCTCTAACGTATTTAATAAATAAAATCAAGCATTAATGTAAGATAAATTAGGTTTAAAGATTTTACAAAATTAAGTCATAAAGAAACTAGCCTTTATTTATTTATTTTCAAGCATTTTTAAGTATTTTAAACGTTTAGCAAAGAGAAGGAAAAGTATTTCTTGCTAATATATAAAATTATAAGAGGCTTGTTTATGCCCCAGCAAATTTAATAATTTAAATTAAGTGTTTACCATATGTAAAGTACTTGAGGTGAATAAATGTTCTAAAATTAAACCTTGAAAAAACTAGATTTGCTTTATTTATTTTCTTTTAAAATATTCTAAGCATTTTTCAATAAAAAAGGAAAAGTACTTCCAGCTAATATATAAAGTTCCAATATATAAAATCAAACAAAAACTGAAAGAAAATTGAGTTCAAAAATGTTTCAAAATTAAAGTATGAAGAAATTAGCTTATAATTATATTTGTTTAGCATTTTCAAGTATTAAATTATTTTATTTCTAACTAATTTCCTTGCATTTTATCATTTTAAATGTTCTAAATCCACTTTGGTTGCCATGTTGACATTGAATTTATGCGCCAAGGCTAGGCCATCCCATGGTTTTGGAGCGTGCTCCACAAATACTTGGCTTCCATCTCCCGGATTCTGCATGTTCGTGTGGCTAATTTTCAGGCCATTCCCAACCAGTGTTGGCTCTGCCTGCTCCTGTTGCATGTTGCTCGTTGCCCGTTGCTAGTTGCTCCGTCTCCGTCTCCAGCTCGTTGCTGGTTGCTGCTGTCAGGCCGCTTGACAAACAACCCAGATGGTCAAAGGTGAGCCTGGTGATTTTCATCAATGGAAAACCCCGCTGCCAGTTTGCCATTGAAGAAAATTGTGTGCACTGGAATTTAATTCATTGCATACAAATTGCTGCTGCAGTGGCAATTGCTTTTGCTTTTGCTGTTGCTGTTTTGCTTTTGCATTGGCTGCCGCAGCTATTTGCATGCAACTTATTTGTCAAACGGGCAACTGCAACTGCAACCGCAGCGCGGCAACAATTTTCGCGTACACATTTCAATTGGGAAATTGTTGTGTGGCAGTTCCGCAATAAAAATAAAATCAAAGCCCCCCGAAAGAGCCACTAAAAATAAGAAAATACTTGAGAGCCCGCACCGCAGTAGGCGTTGCACAATTTTCGTTGCGTTTCAATTGCATTTGGGGCTTTGCATATTTTGTCGCCATGTTAAAATAACGAGAAAAAAAAATACGAAAAAATATAAAATAAAGCGAGGCAAAAATTTTCAGATAGTTTTTGGCACGCCAGCAACAAGAACGCCCACTTTTTGCGAGTGTGTGTGTGTGTGGTGTGTGTAAAGGAAGAAAGGCAAGTAGGCTGTGGGGGGAAAATGCCTTTAAAAATGAAATTGAAACTGAAACGAGTTTGCAGCGTACGGGCTACGGGTACGTCTTTGGCTCAGCTTCGTGCCGTGGCAAATCAATCAATTTGTGGCATATTTTTACAGCCCGTGTTGCAGTTGCTGTTGCTGTTGCTGCAGTTGTTGTTGCTGCGGATAATCGTTGCGCTTCATCAAGCCACAAACATGAAACATGAACATCATCAACGCCATTTCAACGCGCGCCTCGCCGCAGAGTTATAAACCCAATTTCGGCCTCCTCCTGCAAACTCCAGCGAGTCCAGCGCGACTCAGCGATGTTGCACAAGGACAAGATGGCATAAAAAAGCATATAAAATGCTTAAGTACACGCTCGCTTGGTGGTAATCACAGCAGATACATCTTAAGCAGGCAGCAGCAACAGTAACTTGCAACAGCAACTCATGTTGCTGGCGGCACAGCAACAGCAACAATGTTTCGCCACGCCAATGTATGTGTGTCGCGCGCTTTTAAGCACGAAGCGCTCCCAGCGCTTCAGCATCATAATGTTGCCCGTTGCCCGTTGCCGGTTGCCTGTTGCAAGTTGCTTTTGTTGTTGTTGCAAGTTGCTGTTGCCGCAGCCGATGGTTGCTGCCGCGCTGAGATGATGGCCCGCAGTTTGACCTTATGACTAGAGAGACCCACAGACGTTTGACTTTGAGCAGCTGCAGCAGCAGCAACAGCAACACTTGTTGCAGACAGACAATGGCAATGCAACGCAAAAAAAAAACAAGTCATATCTTATATAAAGTTTATAGATATGCGGAATTCGAAGCATTTAAAAGGCTTTTAAGTCGATTAAAGGCCACAAACTCTAAGAAATTTCATAAAATGATATCAAAATACAATAAAAACTATGTTTTTCAACCAATTCATTTTAGTAGATTTGTTTTTTTAAATAATAATTTAATTAAATTCTATGTCTGAAAAAATCTCAGGTTTTTATCTCTTAAACTAATCAAATAATGGGCATAAACTCCACATAACGGACAGTTACGGACAAACGGACAAAAACTTTGTCAGAGAAAGAGAAATCCAAAAAAATCCAAATGAAAATTTTTTCTTAAAACTTACAATAACTTTTACAAAATTTTAAAACTTTTCAACTTAAAAACATAAACTCCCCATAACGGACACTTACGGACAAGCGAACTAGGAACCCCTTGATATTGTGGCATTATCAGACAAAAAAGAAGCCTAAGCGAAACCAAAAGGGCTAATTGCCCTAGAACCTCAAGATGAAAGTGTGGAGTGTGGGGCGATACAGCAGCAATTGCATGGCAACTTACACGCAACAGCAGCAACTGCAGCAGCAACTTGCAACCTGCAATATGTGCACAAGCAACATCGAGACGAGGAGTGGACGCGGCGGCAGAGACTTTTACTAGCTATGAATAATGAGGCGGAATGCGCAAATGCGGCAGCCGAAAAGTGTTTTGCATGCATTTGTCAATTTAGCATGCCATCAAACATCCTTTCAATTCCTTTTGACAACAGCCGACATTCGGGGGCGGGGTTCCCCCGTGGTCATGCCACGCTGACTTCGACGCGCCAGAGTGCCAAGTAGCTGCCGCGGTGAGGAGAGGAGGATGGGGAGGAGGAAGTCCCGGGGTAGACTCACTTGTCAACGCGAGTGACTAACGAGTGCATCATTAAACGATTTTAACGACTTCATTTAATGTTTAACACAATATTTACAGCTGGCCGTGCGGCTGAGATTTCCTTTTTGAGAGATGCCAGCGAGAGCGGGTGGTGACAGATGAGCCAAGAGACTGGCAGCTATCAAGGGAAGGAAATAGGGTCTAGAATACCCTGGATTGCTTGAATTTTTATTATTTCTTTTTAATTTGGTTAGAAAATATTAAATATCTTAAATCAAAATATCACAGTTATCTTAAAACTAAAGTTTCAACTCAATACCTTAAAAACCAACTGAGTTATGGCCATAAACTCTGCCTTAACGGACAAGCGGACAAACGGACAACGAGTAAATACGAATTGCAGGGAAACCACAGGCTCCAGCCCTGATTAAATTCAATTGCAACTCGAGAGAAGAGACCCCAACCCACACCCAAAACGCCCCGGAGCCTACCCTGCCTCGTAAATCAAGCAACCTATCGCATAAATCAGGCGAAAGCGGGAAATCAGCTGACCCAGCAAACGTTCGCCTTTTGACACTCGCTGAGATATTCGCTGGCGAGTGTAAAAACTAACGGCAATTAAACATGCCGAGTGCCGAGAGAAGTTGGAGCGTTTTTACGGCTCGGCGGCGCTCGTTTCCTGTCAGGGGCCAGAGATCCCAAAAAGATCCTCCTCGCCTGGGCCTGGGCCTGGATGGATGTCAGTTGGGCACACTTCAGCACTTGCAAGAAATATGACCACATAAAAAGTTGTGAAATGCACAGCAAACACACAGAGCACAGAGTAGAGGGCAGAGGATAAGTCCCCGTGGAATTTCGGTCCTAAGCCGCCTAAGCAAATAAACCAAAGACACTGACAAACTGAAAATCTCAAAAACTGAAACTGAGGCGAGGCGAGGCGCTTGAGCGGGCCAAAGCACTAAATAGCCGTAACGAAAACAAACTGCATCTCGGGGATACATATACTCGTATGCGACCCGTCATCATCGTCATCATCAGCCACACATTGTATGGCTGTTGTTCATGTTAACGTCGCCTGTTGTGCCTTGTTAAGTTGCTCTTGAGCCGAAAATCTCCTCACAAATCTGCGCCCTTCTTTCTCTATAATTTCGTGTGTGTGTGTTCGGGAATTATCTCCGCTTTAGTTTCCTTTCTTTGTCCTCCTTTCTTTTCTTTTCTCTCCTTTCTTTTCTTTTCTACTCTTCTTTATTTTTTTTTGTCGAAAAATTAGCAAAAATGTTTATTATGCAGAAAATGCACAGCCTTAGGGGAATTTGGACTAAGAGATATTCGGGGTTCACAAAAAGGGCCCTCGTGTGAGGTGAATAAGTCAAGATGATCCCTAGAAAGAGGATCGAGATAGGTGTAGGAGTTACGTAAAACTATAAAGATATATCTTGTAGATTTGAATAAAAAATTAAAGGTGCTTAGCTAAACAGAAATTTAGATAATTTTCGATAGAAGTATATTTTCCTAAGGTTTTTTCAGATTTTTAACTTTATTATTATTATATAACATTTGCAGAAGTTTTATTTATACATTTATAGATCACCTGTTAATATCTGAAGTCCATAAATAATTTATATATAAATTTCTATTATCCTGGACTCACAAATTCTAATTTCTAAATATTAAATTGTAGATACAAAATTCTGTCTAAAAATATATTATCCTAAGGTTTTTTTGAACATATTTTTATTAATATTTATATACATAAATGTCTAGCAGCTTTATTTATAAATTTCTAAATTATCTGTTAAGATCTCTAGTCCCTAAAAAAAATGAAATATAAATAGTTCTTATAAAGAACCCACTAATTCATATATAACCATTTTTCTCACATATTTCAAGAGACACAAAATGTTAATCGTAGTTCCATAAATCCCTCGATGCCTCCACCGCCTGAGGAATAAAATCCTTTATGCATTTTAGACACGCATCCCTCGGCAGCTTATATGGCGGCCTCTACCTCGCCTTAGCCGCCCTTAACCCTTTTTCGGCCACCGATTTCTGTATCGATTCCGGGGCCCAAAAAAAAGCAGAAGAAAAATAAAAAACGAGAGCCAAAGCCAGAGCCACTTCTCGCTCTCAAAATATCTGCGAATGCGAACTGCGCCCGAACCTTTTCGGTATGATTATCACAATTATCTGTAATTCAGACCATAAATCATTTCATTCTGCAAGCGCACAAAACTTTTAAACGTAACCCAATCTTGTGCTCGCTCCGAAGCTCCATCGCTCCGCTCTGGCTCGTTGCTGTTGTTTTTATCAAGTTATACAAGGCTTTATAAAAAATACATATAAATAAATAATGTCTTGGCCGGATCGAGTCGTAGTCGGAGTTGGAGTCGAAGACTGAGAGTCCGTGGTCCGTATAAGGCCAGTTTGGTGGTGGTGCCCCAGCCATTGCCGTCACCAAGTTGAAAATACTTGACTCGAGTATGAGCAGAAATTTACAACACGATCAAACAATTCGAGGCGAGGCGAGGCTGGCTGGATCGATTGATTGCTTAAGGAGGGGAAAACACGGCGATCGGCGGGGCATTCAGGTATTCAAGTATCCAAGTATCCGAGTATCCAAGTATCCGAGTAACCAAGTATCTTGGCATCGATCGATGCTCGGCATCGATGGCGATGGCGATGCCGTGCCGGGCATTAAAATTGATTAACTCATGAACTTGCATTCAAATCAACGCTCAACGCTGCTCAAACGCTTTGACTTCGTGTCAACAAAATTTATAACAAGTTATTGTTTTGCGGCTTTTGTGCAATCGTCGCTTTTGCACTTGGCCCCGCGCCACCCCGCGCGCGAAAAGCAGATGAAAATTGCCAATTGAAACTCAAACGTTGGGTTAACCCCCGGTTTTCTGTGTTTTTCCCTGTCTTTCTCTTTCTTTTCCGCAACCACCAATGCGGGCTTTTGATTAACCCAAAATAACCAGCAGGAAAAGGGTTAAGCGGCATTGAAAGGTACCGAGGAAGAAGGTTTTTGAAAGGCTATAACATTAAGAAACATAAAGGTTTTCTATAAAAAGATAAGAGGAATTTTTCCTTGTAATATATAAATTGTACATATAATTCTCCTATTATTAATCATTCCTTTATATAATTGTTATAAATAGTCTAGTAATGTAACCAAATGCATTCCATTTAATTACCAAACCTTAATGGAACCCACAACTACCTCTTGATAATATTGTTACAAATAGTCTCCGCACTCCATTTAATTACCCAGCAAGCCCAGGCCCCGATCGGAGTTAAACTATTACATGATAAATGTGGAAATAACCGAGGGTTGTCGTCGGGGGCGTATAAGCCCCTTTTCGAGTGCCCTCCATCAGGAGGTTCCTACCGATTGTCAGCGGTTGTCACCTGCCGCGTATTCGATGTCAGTTCAAATTAGTTGGTGAATAATAGATCAGAGGGGAAAAGGTAGAGGCAAAGGTAAAAGGTAGCCACATAGCGCGGAATGTTCACAGGGGTAAAGTGTAAGGTAAAGCTCTCTGGCTTGCAGTTCTGTGGACTCATTAGAAGCGCAGACAAGCCAGCCAAAAGCAGAGAAAGAAAATATAGGTAATTTTTAATTAAATAATTTTTTTTAAATATTTTTTATAGAAGGAACTTCTAGTATACTAGAGGCTTAGATTGACCAAAAATAGTTCTAGCACTCACTTAGTGGGTTCTTTCTTCATAATTCCTTAAGCATATATCTTACAAATTCCCCTTAAAATTAATTCAAGACCTATTTTCTTTTATTTCTCTCTCTGCACCGAGTGATTGCTGGTTGGTGTTGCTATTGCTGGTAATTGCTCGACCATCTAATATGCACTTGGCCGGCAGTCAGTCATTCTGTCAGTCAGTCAGTCCAGTCCAGTCCAGTCAGTCACTCAGTCAGTCCAGTCAATCACTCGGCCCCTGAGCACTCACAAATTCATATTCGCATTCATATTCATTAGAAGCGAGTGCCAGTGAAAGGGGGGGAAATGTTTTTATATATATTTATAATATATTCAATTAGTTTTAGCATTTTTTAAACATTCTCATTTCGAGAGAGCGATGCATTTGCATAAATTCTATTTGGCATTTAAATTGTTTATTACATTGTTGAGGTGAAGAGCGGGGAGCGGTACTTGAATGGCAGTTAACACGTGTTGTAATCTCAATTATCCAGGCTGAACCCTAGGGGCGTGTTGGCCTCACCCTACGAGAGGGTTTTATTTTAAAAAGCATTTAACATTGCAACTCAAAGTATTCCCCCCGATATGCACTGTGATCCCCAGCCTGATATTCTAAGCTATAAAAATATAAAGTTTATAGTTCCCAGAAAATCATTTCTTACTTAAAGAGTTTAAGATATTTATATATTACATATTTCCTTGAGTAAATTTGTCCAAATAAAATGTAGTCAATGTATTTCAAGCCTTTCTCTAATTTTTAAGATAATTTAAAGCGCAATTAATTTTATAACCAATATATATACACCTTATTCCTCACTCAAACGCCATAAACTCTGGCTCCGATTGATATAAATCACCTGCCATATATTGGTTTTATTGAGTTATTTGTCGCGTTTCGCGTTCGATCGAATTCTGGTCAGGGTCCTTACCAGTTTTCCCATTTTGTCATGCAAATTTATGTGGCTTCGAGCGTTGCGTTGCGTTGCGTATACGCAGCGTGTTCTCACCCAGTGACGAGCTGACAGATTGCCCCTAAAAACCAGGTTTTTCCTTTTCTGCAAGTCAGAGAGTCACGAATTTTTGGTGCGTGGTCTTTGTAATTGAAATAAAAAAAAAAAACAGGAGAGAAAAAAAGGAAAAACCAAATTGAAAAATGCTTTTCAAGCGGCGCTTTTGAAGCAGCAGCAGCGACCTTGTGCCGCTCTGGCTCCCTCTTTCTCTCTCTGTCTCTTTGGGTTCCTTTCTCCCTCTGCTCTCTTCTCGCTGGCTTTTTGCAGCATCATGCCAACTAATTTTCCAAATGACGCAAGTTAATTGCGTCGGGCTCAGCCTTTGTCAAAGGTGAAAAATGCCCAGACTAGAAAATACAACAAAAAAAGAGGGGAAAAGAATGGCTACAGGGTAGCAAGAGGGCGCAGACACAAAGGCCGTGGCGCATTCATTAAGCCAAATCATATTAAGTAAATATGTCGAGCAGAAGAAGGAGGTGAGAACACTAGGAAAAATCAGGTGTCGATTAATTTAAATTCATGGAGTAATTAGGTAATGTTTTTGGGAAGGATTTCTTTAAGAATTTCTAAGAATTGCCAAATATCTCAACATTCAGTTCGATTCCTGTAAATAACTAACCGCAGGGTTGTCTTAAAAGATATTCCTCTCTAACAAAAAGGCTTTTCTGTTAGAACCTCAACAAAAAAGCTAATTTTTAAGTCATAAATATTATATAAAATACTAAAACCAATTTTAAAATAGATAAAAATAAAGATCCAATTAAATTCCAGTGATTAGCTAACCCCAAGAAATGATTAAAGATAGAAGCAGCCTGATTAAGTTAGAATAAACCTTAGAAAATAAATAAAATATGCATTAACTGCATCTCAGAATGTATTTCTCCTGGTGTACAATCTATGGGGCGCCTGTCACGGCTACCGCTGGCCACTCCCCGACGGCCAGATCTCTGGCGCCTTGCGATGAGCGCGGAGAAAGAAGCCGGAGAAGCCGTAGAAGCCGGAGAGGCCGGAGAACCACAAACAAATTAGTCAATGACGCGGCGATCTTCCCGCTTTGTGCGCGAGTGTATTTTCATTAATATTTTATTGCTTAATTCCTTTTGTTATGCTGATTATGCCGACGAGCTGAGCTGCGCACTCTGAACAAATGAGGCTGCTGAAACGGGGCGCTGTTCATGGGAAAAACGGCGCGGATCGTTGCATGATTTTCAATAATTTAACAGCGGCTTTCAATAATCCCTGAGCTTTTCTGTGATCTGTTAGTTGCTTCTGCCTGGCTCTCTGTTTGTGTTTTGCTTCGTTTTTTTTAGTTTCCAGGCACAAATGTTAATTTCAGTTTGTCTCGGTAATTTATCATCTTTCCTGCTGCCGCTGCTGCTGCTGTTCTTTTTTGTTATTTTTTTTTGTGATGCCTTAAACGCTTTTAATTAAAACCAATGCGCATGTGTAACTTTCTTAAGCAGGGCCCCGAGATGTGCGATGCCTTGTAGTCTTGGTCTAGTCTCGCTGGCCAGCGCTTTGAACTTGGCCGACAGGCGCGTTTGTTAAATGATTGATGTGGTATTAATTTTAATAAACGTTTCTCGGTTCTCTCTCTCTCTGCAGCCCCATCAATATGCAGATACAAACTGAGACCGAGCTCAGCTCGTTTCGTTCTGCGGTTTGGAAAAAAAAAAAAAAAACATTTTTTATGGTCGCACACGCAAATGCGTGGCGTCTGCACTTTGGCAGCTCTCCGGGGGGATTGGGACTGGTGCCTCAATCATATTGCCTCAATCACATTGCGCCTACTCGGCGTTGCTGACTCTATTAAAAAGTGTCATGCAATTGGCTAAAAAACATGCAAGGACAAAACCCAGATGATTGGTTCAAGTTTAGCAAAAAAGTAATGGGAAAAGATAAGTATTGAATCGAGAATACCAGCTAGGTTTGATGTCTTTACATAATTTAACAACTTACTCTATTAAATCTAAACTAAAATCAATTATTTCTCCAGTTTTTACAAAGAAAATCCAATCTTTCTCATTGAAAGACACTTTTGCAAGACTTGATTTCATATTTTGGCTAGCTCTTGACACAATCTATTGATTAAATATCCCAAAAACAGAGTTAAACCTAGCATTATCCTATGAGGCAACTCTATAAGCCCCGCTGCTAATTGAATATCGAATTGAAATCGAGAGCATAGGGCCCCCGAAGCCGGCGATCATTAGCGGAAATCTGTCTTAGTTTCGGGCCAGATCAAAGGCCAGAAAAATTGATGAGCGAATTCGGCAGATCGGGGCCAGAAGATCATTAATGGCGCTGCTGCGATTTAGCCTTTAAGTGTTTGCTTCCGCCGTGGCGATAAGCGAGAGACAATGGGCGATATATATGTGTCGAAAAGTCAGGCGATGTGTGTGGAAATGTGATCTAGAGTTTAGCCAAAAAAAAAAAAAAGAGAAAGAAAGAATAATAATAATCCTGAATCCTAGAGCAGTCCCAGAGTATCCCGAATCATTCCATCGTTAGCTTCACACCTCGAGTGAGCCTGAATAATTGATTTCAACCCGAAAAAACGGCGCCTACCTGGCCCGTATCTGTATCTGCGGCTGCGGCCTGTGCGTATCTGTTAAGCCGTAGCGTTAAGATTCGTTTGCACAGTGAACGAGCCGCGTCCAATCGATTTGCCAGCAGATACATATCCATGTATGGCATTAGATACTCCTCGCCCGGCTCAATCATCGACTCTGCGGGCCACACAAAGGGAGTCCAGCTGAGCGGCTGACAAAAGGTAAGCGCTACCGTGAATCCCCGGGATGCGAATTCGAGAATCCCTCGAATGCCGATCCCTGGCAGAATCTCCGTTTCCGCATCCGCATCCGCGGCGCCAAACAATTGTTTGTTTATTGCTGTTATTGTCAATGCTAATGCCGTGTAAGTGGTTGATTTGCCATTTGGAACGATATATCCACCGAATACATAGTAGCAGTATCTGCAAGATGCCAGCCAGCCAGCCAGCCAGCGTGTGCATTCGCCACGCTCATTCGAGTCGACGAATGATTTATGCTGCGATCCGTGTGTATCTGTGGGATGCATTCATCAAATCATGACTAACCGGAGAGTTGAGTCAGAAAATGACTGCCCGGCGGCGCACTTGTTGTCCGCCGAGTGAGCTCACACACGTGTGTGGGTGTGCGACTGTCAGATACTTTTCGGGATCGGTTTCGGTTTCGGCCAAGTGGGTGTAATTCGAGGCACTTACTATTGCCTGGCTGCACAATGATCCAAGAGATACTTGCCACTGTTTGGTTAGCTAATTTCTAGCTTTGTGAGGAAGACCTTGGCTGAATTTAAGGAAAACTGAACAAACTGGACTTAAACTGGGTGGAGGAGTTTGTAGTGACTATAGTAACTATTTGTAGTATCTCTAGTGTCTGTATTTTTGTCACAAAGCAAGGAATATGATAGTTCTTATTATTAAATATGTCAAAAGTGAGCCGGTCTTTACTTTTTATTCTATGGTTAATATCTACACTTAACCAGAGAATTTATATTATTACCAAAATAAATTATTATTATTAAATTTTAAGGTTTTATCCCTGAAATAATAAAAACTACATTTCATTGTCTTCTAATAAACTTAAGCCATAAATTCTCAATTCATAATAATAAAAATTTCATCATTTCTGGTTACATTTCTGTAAGAGATCTTTTTACATTTTCTCTTTAATATTTTTGTATCTTTAGACTAAAAGCAAATCAAAAGTTAGCTAGAACCCCTCAGAAAAAGCAAATATTTTTGGTAGAATTTATTTTAGCATAAAACCACATATTAATATTTAAATTAAAGATGTTTTTTTCTAAACAAATCGGTTTTTAATTAATTTCTTTTGGCTAGGAAATTATCTTATGTAATTGAAAATCGAATACAACACTCTGGTATTTTCGATAAAGATATCATTTTAGTTTTACCTCTTTCAGAGCTAATTTATTTATTATTTATTATTTATTTTACAATGTTTAATTCCAGCTTTAATTATTAATTTCTTTCTAATCTCTTGGAGAGCTAATATATTATTTATTTTACAATGTTTAAGCCCAGCTTTATATATTAATTTAGGTTAAATTATTTTGAATGAATATATTTAACTTTCTACGAGATTTAACTTTTAAAGATCTATTTTTGGGTGGCTGTATATAGGATAAATTTTATAAGATAACTCTTTCAATGAACTCCAGTTATTTCTAAGATAAAAATAACCTTTATATTTTGTCTTCGTACTGATTTAGCTATTAGATGCACTTTGATGAGAGTAGCGACTTGACCTGTCCTATAAGAACTTTCCACCCTTCATCTTTTAAGGGTTTAAAAAAATGTTATGCCCTTAACCTGTCGTATTTAATATTTTTTAATTTCAAAACTTAAAGTTATATTTATTTATCCTCTATCTTTTATTAAATTGGAAGTACTATTTTCTTTCCCCTTTAACTCTCCTATTAGATACTTTAGCATCCTCAGACATAGATAGAGTATCTCGGGCGTTGCTGGCTTACCGGATTAACTTGTGGCTTCTGCAAGTGTGTGGCGATGTTCGAGATGTTCATGCCCATGGCCGGGATCTGGGAGCCGTATAGCTGGCCGGCCGTCGGTGTCATGTCCGTGAGCATTGCGGATGTTGCGGATGTGGCTGGTGATGCTGCTGCTGCTGCTACTGCTGCTTCTGCTGCTGCGGCCGTTGCAGTTATCGCTGGCGGTGCTGTCAACTTGAGGCGCACAATGATGGTGTCTTTGCTCTGTTTTTGTTTGTATTTTCTTTTCTTTTTTCGGGGTCTTGCTCGCGTTCAGATATTAGATAGTTTGAACTTCTTCCTTTAGCTGTCGCAGGACACGCTCACTGGTTGGTGGATGGGGGAGAAACAGAGAGGGGGACATGGATTGGCGGGCACACAAGCACGGCACGGCACACACATACGCACACAGAAAAAAACAAAAAAGGATTCGGTCCAGCAGTAGCCCGGCTTCAGATGTATCCGTATCTGTAACTCTGTAACTGTAAACTGTATCTGTATCTGTTTTTTTTTTCACTTCTTTGTTATTAATTTTTGTTTTTATTATTTTTGTTTATAATTTTTGCTAGGCCGTCGGCTGGGTCTCTTTTTATTTCTGCTCTTATTGTCACTGGATGCGGTTCGGTTTTTGCTTTTTTCGTTTGCGCTTTGCTTTTCTGCTTTTTGCTTCGTAATTTCTTCGTATTTATTGATTTTACTGCGATTTTGGTTTTACTTTTCGTGGAAAGGAACACAGGCAAAAAAAACTAAAGGTAATGCGATCAAAATCAAAGGAATGGCGAACCAAAAAAATGCACGGGGGCCACCGGTGTCCACGGGCTGCTTGCTTATGCTTGTTTATGCTTGTATTTTTTTGTTTTTTCGTTTGTTTGCTTTTCGGTTGCAGTGTTTATGTTTATGTTTTCTGTTTCTGAGAGACAGGAGGCGCCTGCGAGGGCCAACGGAAAAGTGTCGCTTCGCTGCTGTATCCGCGCCAAAAGTAACGCCGTCGTCGCTGATCGTTCAAAGGCTTGCAACTGTTTCACGCGAACAAAAAGCTTGGCCGCTCGTCGACGTCGCCGTCGCGGTTGCCTCTGCTGGCGTCGCTGAGAGCGAGAGCGAGACACCCAGCGAGAGGGATTGATATCCCCCATGCGGCGCGGCACGGGGCGAGAGCGAGCGAGACGAGCGTAGAGACAGTCGCCGCCGCCGCCACCACCGCTGGATCAGCAGCAGCGCGTCTCTCTCGCGCGCGCGTTCCGTTCATTCATAAAAACGACGGCTGGAAAAACCAGTTCCCGTTGTTTCGGCCCCCTCTCTCGCAGCGAGCGCTGGCCAATGGCAGCATTGTCTTTCGCTTGCAGCGCCCTAACCTATAATTAGAGCGATGGCCGCTGTGCGAGCGAGACGGTTAGGCAGACACACACGCAGCCACGTGCCTGGTGGCATCTCGCTTGCGCTCCTCGCTCTCCCGCTCGCTCCCATCGCGTGCTAGCGCAAAAGGCAGCCAGCATTTCTGTGTTTTCCTTAAATTAAATGTGTTTTGTTGGCTTTGGCTTCTTGGAACTGCTGGAAATCGGCGGAAAAGTACGAATAGTAACGAATAATCAACAGAAAAAAGGAAGCAGAATTCTACGCGCTCAGCGAAATGACAAATTGTTTTCCATTTCCAGTTTTGCGGGCTTATCGCCCGCCGTTATCGGGGCTTAACCGAAAGGGAGTTACTCGGGGGAGTTGCTTTACCTCGTGGTCCTGCTTGTTATTCATGTGTTTTTCCTGTTTTCTTTTTTTTTCCTTGGTTTTTTGAATTAACGAAACCCCAAACTTGGTTTCGGGAAAGTATTAAAACTTGGTCGTCGTTTTTGGGTATAGAAAGTAAGGGAGAGCGCCTTTTCCCCCCAGCTTCGCCCCGAAAGTAGACTAAGGTGACAAAATCGATGCGGCTTTGGACTTTGTTTTTCATTTGAAGTCCTTTTTTAATTATTTTAAAAAATGCAAAATTAGATCTGAGTTTTTAGTCACAAAAACCTTGTGGGAAAATCATTAATTTAATTTTGAAAGGCAAATTTATAGTTAAAAGGATCGGTTTTATCCGTTTGTTCATTAATAATACAGATAATACCCGTTTTTTTTTTTCCTATTTTTATTTTTTAATTATTCTTAACCTAGATGATTTAATTATTATACCATATTAAAACTGTATTATTTGAGTATAAAAGGGAAATCGATTAATTCTAATAATTAATTTAATGAAGCAAATTCCTCTGCCGGCCCTCTGCCCACACACGCACAATATGCACAAAAGATAACAGAAGAATTCTTCTTCAAGTGATATCAATGAAAAATTCATTTCCGTTAAGTGACAGTTAACCTGTACGATAAATATTTAAATAAATATATAATCGAGCAAATTCCTCTGCCGACCCTCTGCTCAAACACGCACATTATGCACAAAAGATAAAAAAAAATATATTACCTAAGTCCTTTTGGAAAATTAATTTTTCATAAGTGACAGTTAATCTGTACGATAAATATATTTTACTTTTTAAATTAGACTTAAAAGTTAGCACTCTCTTTGTTTAATTTTGGTTTCATAGCTTCAAATTAATTAATTAAATTCTAAAGTTTAACCTTAAATTATTTAAATACCATCTCATTTGATAACTTTCACTTTATCGATTCGACAAAGCTAAACGCCACATGGAGAAACGCCCAAAGTTCATGGTTAAATTCTAATAAAAGGGCGTTGAGATAAAATTCAGTAGCATGTCGCTTGATATTACGTAACGTTTCCAATACATAGCCGCCACCTATGACTGGCCCGTTAATCGTGAGGCCCCCCCGCGGCATTATTCCCCGAGATTAACCCGTGCCAGGCGGGCCTCCCACAGCTGGAAGCTGCGCCCGCCCGAACTGTTGCATCTGCGACTGCAGCCGAGGCAGCCGCGGCAGCTGGGGCGGCCGAGAGGCCGGCTAATTGAACCACACCCCGCCCGTACCGCCCCTCGCCGCCCTGCACCGCGCACCGCGCACCGCGCACCGCCCGCCTTATGCAAACAAAACGCCCAGGCAGCCGAAAAACGCCAGCCCCTGGAATCCGCCCGAAACGGCAAAAGCTGAAAAGTCCAACTGCAGGCTGTCGATGGCGAGAGGTGGCTGTGGATTTTGGACTTCGGCGAGGACGTGGACGTGGACGTGGACATGGAGGTGTGCCTAGCACAAGTCGCCTGGCAGCGGAAAACTCATTGACACTGCGGGAAAATATGGGGAAAATCAGCCATAAATTGAGGGAGGAAAAGCAATGACTGCGGCGAGTAATTATGGGTCATTATGGGGTTAGACTTTGGTGCAGAAAGGTCTGGACTGAGACCACAATTAATGTAAGACCATAATTATTAAAAATTTATTAATTTAAAAATAAAAAACTTTTTTTTTGTATTTTCTGAACTTTTTTGGGTGTTTTTACAGCTTACTTTAATTTTCTACTGAAGAGCTTCTTTCCTGATCATGGTTCAAGGTCTTTCTAAAGACAGGCAGCTGGTTTTTTTTTCTTTCAAACCCTTCTTTTATTCTCAGTATCCCTGAATATTCAGCGAATACCTCAATATTCAGCGTGCTTACCACCACCGTGCAGCTAGAACCTGTTGGGAATTATATACCCTGTTTGGAAATAGATAGATAAATTGACTCGCGTCAGCCAAAAGCACTTTCTCCTTCTTTTTTTAAATATTTTAATATTGAACTTTAAAAATTAAACTTTATACAATGACTGTAGCAAGTAAGAAAGCCAAGTAAGAAAGCTCTGTCCAAATTCCATAAAATCCATATTTTTTCCAGTGCCTGCCGAAATTAGGTTTCTTATTTATTTTTAATATATTTTAATACTAAACTAAGCTCTTTAAATAATAGACTTTATGCAAAGACTGTGGCCAGTAAGAGAGCTAAGTAAGAAAGCCAAGTAAGAAAGCTCCCTCCAATCTCTATAAAATCCATATTTTTCCAGTGCCTCTGCCGAAATTAGGTTTCTCGTGTCTAGCCCTGGGAGCTACCAAGTTCTCCCTGCCGGTTTCTGGCAGTGACTACACACTGGACTGGCCGGAGAGAGCCGAACTCACGACATGGCTGCAGGATAAATGCAACACATTAAGCGGGTGGCCGGATGGGTGGGAGTGGGATGGTGGG
Organism: Drosophila tani; assembly: GCA_008042535.1. Taxonomy (NCBI): domain Eukaryota; kingdom Metazoa; phylum Arthropoda; class Insecta; order Diptera; family Drosophilidae; genus Drosophila; species Drosophila tani. Next base: position 50,816 of record VNJO01008745.1, on the reverse strand, counting down.
AGGGGACTTGCGATGGACGCCGGGCAAGGCCAAGCGACTTCCTGACTCCTCATGGCCATGGACTTGCGGTCGACTTCAACAGCTGGGCAAAGTGATAAGGCAAAGAGATGCCTGATTGCAGGGGAATCCCCCAACTGTTACCCCCTTTTCACCACGATTTCTTCCCCCGTTAAACGGAGTTTCCTCTCTGTCTCTCGTTTATGCTGCTGAGATTTGTGTGGGCGAATCAGCTTTCGGTACTCGTTGGGCCTCTCTTTCTGGTCGTCTCTGTCGCTCCTTTTCCCTCACGCATTACCCCCACGTTTCCCGCATTTTCCGACCCCACAACCGCCACTTGTGGGTGGTTACCTCTCTCGGCATTGTGTTGCCTTTTTTTTTCCTTTGAGTGGCCCTGATTGCCTCACATCAACTCGATACAGAGATGCATGTGTGCGCGGTACGGTGGGGACTGGATATGAGGTCTATTGATGTATTAAGTAATCATCGATAAGCACTTGATTAAATATATATAGGAACTTAGGAAACTATATGAAGAGAGATGTTTATAGATGGAAATGCAGCTTATTGAGCCTTTAGATTAAATTGTTAGTCTTTAAGATGTATTAAAACATGTGAAAATATTAAAATGTTGTATGAAAATAAAATGAAAAATAAGAACAAGGCATATACTTTTATATAAAATAGATCGTGTAATTTATAGATTTTTTTTTTATTATTTTTAAATACCTTAAAAAGAAACCAAAGGCACATACTCTTATATTATAAATATTAAAAATATTATAAATATTAAATATTAGCACATATAATCATGGTACCAGTCTGCAAAAAGCACATTATATAATATTAATATTATACCTAATATTTATTATATTTAATATATTTATTATTATATTTAATATTTAATAAACAATTAGATCTCTACAGGTTCATTTTAGTCCTATAAATTTGCTTATATCCCAAACCAAGGTATTGGCCAAGGGTATACTTTGAAATTATACATTTCCTAATATGCAGAATATCAAAAATAATTCTTAAAACATTATATTAAATTTAAAAATATATAAAAAAGGTGCTTGTACTCTTATAAACCCCTCTTTTGTGACATAAACTTACCTTTTTATTTTTAAATGCTTCTCTAACTAGAACTTTATTTTAATATTTACCAACTGTCCTTTGAGTTCTCCCTGTAAGCTTCGAGCACGACTTTATTTACGATTTTATTAATTCAATGCACGCACTGCACGAATCCGTCTGCGTTCTCTCTCTCTCTCTCTGTGCGGAGACTTCATTTTGGGCGTTGCCCGGAGCTCGAGAGGGGGAGTGGGAGTAGTGGGAGAGGTCCTCGCCGAGGTCCTGGCGATGATTTGCACTTTCCTTCATTGTGCCTGTCAACAATTATAATGACACTCTTATTGCCAGCCATTCGAGACTTTTGGCTTTCGCTCCGCTCCGCTTCGCTTAATTAAACCATTTTGCAATTTTCGTTAAGGTTTCTGCCAGCCAACAACCCCCCCAGTGCCCAGCCCCCACCCCCCAACCACCCCCCCCACCCCCAATTTATGGCCACGCCCACCACCGCCTGAATGGCCCTCGATGTTGGCAGTTGAAGTCGTTGAAAGTCGCGACTTTTATGCATTTAATTAAAAATTTAATTTTTAATTGCACTCTTGTGAGAGCGATTTTCTCTTTCCCTTTTCTCGCTTTGGCTTTTTTATTGCGTTTTTTTTTCTTTTTAGTTTATTTCTTTTTTCTTTATTTTAATTAAATTGTTTTGCAACACCCACAAATGACAGGCGACGACAGGAGAGCTCCCGCTACCGCTACCGCTCCCGATGTTGTTGATGACGCCGATCATCGCGGTGGATTTCTGCCGTTTTGCCATCAAATTAGTTTTAGTTTTACTTAGCTGATGACTTCGCCTCCTTCGCCCTCCCCGGCGACGTATCTCAATTAAAAATCGCTCACTTAATTGCACAGTTTAGCTGAAATTGATTAGCATACGGCGGACGGCGGATGGATCGGATCGGAGCGATGATATAATCTCGCGGGAATAAATTAGAGGCAATTGCCAAAAAAATATATGAAAGAGGAGCGTTGCTAGAATTGCTTGATTTATGGTAATAGAATGAATGGGAATTGGCTCTAATTTATGAGGGTTTCGATTAGTCATCACAGGAAAAAACAAGCGGTAGTCAGGAGTTTATTTCTGTTTCACTTTAATTAATAATCAATTCTGGAGTTTCTTTAGAAATTAAATATATATATAAAAAGTGTACGTAGATTTTCCTTAAATTTGAATATATTTAAAGGGCATTTATGGGAGTGATAAGACAATAAAATCATATCGTCTATCTCGCTTACTTGCTTCAATCGCTTCTCAAACCGCGGTTCGAGTCCCTGCTGGGGTGTTTCGAAAAAACTCCTTTAATTTAACCTACTAAGCTTTGGGTGCCGGGTATTTTATAATCAAACTTACTCAACTGTAGATTTCTTAAATATTACTTTTAGACAACAAATTTAATTATTTTAATTTAGGTAGAAGTAAATATATTATACAAGTGTGGGGAATTGGAATTTGAATTTGAAGTTATTTATCATTTCAAAACGCTTATTTATTAAGGCGCTAGTCACGTAAGACATGTATTAATTAAAGCAACCAATTTTTAAACTTAAATCTAATACATAATTATAAACATTTAAAAAAATGTGTTTAAAGTCACTTTAAAATATTTAATAGATATTTATATTTAATAGATATTACGGCTTAATGTATCCTTGACATATGAGTTTAGTTTTAATTTGGGGAATTTTAATGATGCATAAAAACATAATCACAAGGCATAAATGATATCGATGCCACCATTATATTATATTTAATACAACATTTTCCAAAGTAATTACTTTTTAAATTAAGCGGTTTATCCCTGTTCGAGAACGAACTCTCTTAATTTAACCCACTAAGCTTTGGGTGCCAGGTATTTCATAATCAAACTTAATCAATTGTAGATTTTTCACTTTTTTAATTTTGACAAACAATTAAAAGTTGTACAAGTGTATGAAATTAATGCATACAAAAATAATTAAAAGGGTTAAGCTATTTAGAAAATAATATTACATTTAATTCCTTTTTAAATAAAGCTGGTCTCAAGATGATCCCCCAAAACCCAGCTTTAAGTCCCGCTTTAAATGCCAAACTCTTAGTGAAATTACTCCATTAGTGAATCGACTTTATTTGTGGACTATTTATTTGGTGGTTGACTTCTCGGCCAAAATAAAATGGATTTCATTGCGAACGTATTGCGGCATTAAATAAAACTAACCCCCGAATGAAGGAGATACTGGTCGTGGAAACCGCAGGAACTAAAACTACTCGAGGCTATTTTACGGATATCAAAATACGATTCAGACAAATCCGGAGCAGGGAGTCGGGGCGGAGGGAGTCGGGAGCAACGACACCCAAAGCCCAAACCCCTCGGCTCATGAATGCGAATGTAAATGTTGTTGGCAACGTTGTCGTTGTGGCTCTGTCTCTGGCTCCGGCTCCGTGGCTCTTGGCTCTCTGTTGCCGTTTGTCTCTGGTGCTCGAGTAAAAGTACAAGTTATGCGTCAAAACAACGAAAGCAGCCAAAGGGGGCAGGCAGAGACTGAACTGGACTGGAGTGGAGTGGAGTGGAGGATAAGGCCGAGAGGTTGAGGAGTCCAAGTTCGTTCCTCTAAATTGCTAGGCGAGGGCGTGGCCCAGAATCGTAAATCACTTTGAAGTGGGTCGTAGACGTCCGAGCTGCGTTCCAGACAACAAAAAGCAACAGCAGCAGATACTGAGCTCAGCTGAAGCCCTCTCTCTCTGTTAGGCTTCCCCCTTTTTGGAAGCGCCCCGCGGCGACAGGAAAAAGCACGCTAGGCGCTTCCAAAGCTGCTTATCCTGACACACGGTAGCCGTTAAGTGTCCAAGCCGAGAAGTTAGCGGAAGGAAGGAAGCCCAGATAATGCTGCTGGCAAATCAATCAGCAAATTTATTGATATCACTCATCACCCCTCAAGTTTTTTTGGCATACCATCGAGTTAATAACAATAATTATTCAGTAAATTAAGCTGCACGCATCCTGAAAGAGCTTAAAAAAAAAAAAAAAAAAACATGTCTCGATCCTTCGATCTTGATCTGCTGCGCTTCGGTGTTGATGATGAGCTGACTTAGCCAGAGATGAGTGCCTGGGGGGGGGATGTGAAACACTTTATTGAAAGTCTGCAAATTGAACTGTAAAGCTACAGGGTAACTTCGGAAGAAGACAGGTTCAAAGAGATGTTATACCTTAGCTGGAATATAATATCCACTTGTACTTGAATTACTTACGTTTTTCTAAAAAAGATTTTCTGCTAGCCAAACATTATCTTTCCTAAAAAAACTAAGGTTTGTTTTAAATTAAAGAATATAGAATCTTTTGAGCCTAGAAGTGGGATAACCTTGGTTCTAAATAGCCATAAGATCAGGGAAATCATACACAAAAAGAATTTTGAAGGAAACATAGATTTAAAATAAGAAAATACGTACTCAAATAACGACCGAGACCATTTGTTCTTGCTTAGAGGTGGTTTTTACTCAGTTTAAGAGCAAGAAATATTCTTAATAATTAATAATCTTAATTCTTAATTTTGGTGTGAGTACTTTTGTACTCATTTTGATTTTTTTGGTCTCTGAATAAGGAAAATATACTTAAACTAAAATTTGCTTTAGAATGAGAATAGTACGTATTTGAGAACGCATATTCTCACTTTCCGAATGCCACAATTCTCTCTGTGTAGGTAACTCCTGCCTGAACTACGTTTTTCTACTCAAGATTTTTTGCTAGCCAAACATAGTTCTTTACTGATAAACTAAGGTTTACTTAGATAAAGAATACTGAATTTTTTGAGCTTAGAATTGAAATAACCTTGGTTCAAAGTAGCCCTAACATCAGGATAATCATTGGTAACTACCTCTCTATAGGTTGACTTTCTCCTATCACACCCACATAAACACTTCGTAGAAAGGATCAATAAAAAGAATCCATAAGATCACTGAGATTCGTGAGATCATTGAGATCACTGAGCAATCTGCTCACCTAAACGATTGTCTTAGATGAAATTTAATTTGCGGGCGGGATTTAATAGAGCTATCAAAGTGAAATCTCCAAAAGCGGGAAGCCTTGGACCAAGGAAGTTGACGGGGGGAAAATGCGCAATCAACGCCAACATATTGTACAATACTATACATAAATTCCAGGGTAAGGCCCAACTTACCATATAATGACTACCTACCTTGATTACACACTCCTCCAGCTCCAGCTCCAGCTCCAGCTTCAGCTCCATCTTCAGGTCCAAGTTTTAGCTCCTGCTGATGCGCTCTCTCCCGACATCCGACATCCTCTCGAGAGTGTTGAGGGTGTTGCTTTTAAGCTCCAACTGTTGCTGCTGCCGTCGTGGCCGAAACCTGTGTTTAACCTGAAGAGGGTGCCAACATGCGGCGACCCAGAGAGAGAGACGGCTACAGGGATGCCCGAAAGAGACAGAGCGAAAGCTGCGTGCCAACTGACGACGCCTGATTGTGGGGCTGCTGCTGCTGCCGGTGCTGCGATGTTGCTGGCTTCATTGCACTTAATTATTGTTATTTATTATTTTTATATTGTTTTGATGAGATGTTCAGCAGCATGTTGACGAAATGTCGAATTTGCAAATTGTTTAAATCAACTCCCGGCGCTGCGGCCCGGTCGGCGTATAATTGATCGATTGCAGGCTCGGGGCGTTCTGCGAAATTATCATAATTAGACTAAATGCGGGCTGTGAAAGGGCTACCGATATTGCTCCGCTTTTTGTACCTTTATTATTTTTTTTTGACACTTGTTCTGTTATTGATGGCGCCCGGGTGTGCTGTGTGCTGTGATTCTGCGTTTGGTCTTTGGAATTCGCACTTAATTGCGTAATTGCAGGTAATTATATTGCAGCTTTATATGGGCCAGAACTCCCTCTATCTCTGGCCAATAATGGCGGCCATCGATTACAGTTGAATACGGGTTAAATTAAGCAGCTAATTGGCAGCACTGGCACTGGTCAATTTCCCAATTTCCCAATTCGAATGTTCGAATTCAAATTTAAGCCGCAGATTGTATATCAGGAAGCCGCAACGGTAGCTGCAAGTGTCAGGGAAAACTAATGGAAATTGCTCTCTCTGCGCACAAACCCGTTTTCCCCGTAATTTCTGTTTCTTATTTTTCTGTCTCTGTTTCCTTTGCTGTTTTCTGTTTTTTATTTTTTTGGCGCGTCCACACAATTAATTACACAACGAAAAAAAAATAAGTCCGGGGCCCAGTGTCGGCTGCGGGTTGCGAGGAGAGAAACATATTTTTCTTCTTACAGCGCAACCTGTAATTATCGTTCGATACAAATCGAAAAGCGAGAGACACAAAACAATTTATTATTGTGAATTAATAAATTTTATTTTCTCATTTTTGTCTTGTTTTCTTCTTGCTTCTCCCCCTGGGTTCCTTTCGAGCCAGCGTCTGGTTCCATTTTCCTTTTTGCAAAAAACTTGGTGTGTGTGTGTGTTTGTGGGTCTGACAAGGCGCATATATCTTGGGCATTATCTTGTCATACGATCTGGCAGCGGCATTAAAATGCGCAGAAAAAAAAAATATCAGACAAACATTTTTGTATTTCCAGCAGTGAGAGCGGGGGGAAGCTTGTAAATTAGCCAAGGTAAACTTTTTTTCGGCTTGTTAAGCAGCTGCTAAGCGGCTGCCATAAAAGAGAAATTTTCGTTTACTTCTAATTTGCACATAAAAAGTTTAAGTTCCTTTTAAAGGCCCATTAGAAAATTAATACTTGTTAACGATTTGTCTGCAAAAGTCGTTTTGCATACCAACCGGCCTTTTCCGCCATTAAACTTATACAACTAACTAAGCACGGCAGGAATGCCGAAAATCGAAAATCACGCATACGCCGTGTGTGTCTCCGCTTTTAATCCTCGCGGCAAATCCGAATGGGGCGTGGCCCGGTCTATGGAAATGTTATTTTTTGTGTTGTATCTCCTGTTTTATGACAACAACCGAAAAAGGGAGACATTTAATGAAGTTTCAATGAGAGACAACAAGATGAAAAAATGCCCATAAAAAAGGGGGGAGAAAAATACGGAAATACGGAAATACAGAGGCGAATCAGAAGAAAAAAATCAAATAAAGAAATCAACCAACAAGCAACGACGACGACGACGAGGAGCAGCCTTTCGGTGATGACAATGACAAAATAAAAATACAAATAACAGAAAAAAACAAAAAAAGGGGAAACTCGGGAACTGCAGTTAGCCCCCGCTTTTTGGCTATGGAAATGGGACTGGGACTGGGACTGAGACCTGGGCCCATGGTCTCCCCTCGATTGAAATTAACGCAAAAAAGGCGTGGCAGCAACCGGGAAAGCCAGCAAATACAAACACAAACGCAGCACAACACAAACGGCGATGTGCAATAAACAAACACACAGGCAAAGCCAACACCAACACTGAAACAGCAAAGGGGTGGGTGTTCCCAGGGGGTGGTGCCCCATGCCGGGGTGTGTGCTATATGCCTTTGACTGCCACTCAATTAGTTTTTATTGCGCTGTCAGCCAAACTGAGCCTAAAAAGAGAAAAGCCAAGGGATCTACCTCGTTTTGTCAGCTCATAAAAATGTCACAGCAGCCAATTAAACCAGAGACAACGAGAGCTGATCCAAATCTGAAATGCTTTAACCGAAAACATCCAAGTTCAGTCCCCAGCACAACACGATGATTGACAGCTCCGATCGCATGCCGTGCCTCCCCTTTTTCAACCCCCGGCTAATCACCTGTTGCGAGTGTTGCGCAAATTGATTTTCATTAGCGTCCGACTAATTAATTGGCCCAAACCAGCAAACGAACGAACGAACGAACGAGCCGAGCCACTGCCCAGCCTCTCTGATTAATTTGCATGTCGATGGGGCTAATGCCACATGCACGGCGAAAAAGATCAAGAAAAAAAGATCTAGTTGGGGAAAAGGAAAGGGAAAGAGAAAAAGAGATTTCCTCCAACACTTTCCAAAGCGTTAACGAGGAAAATACGTAATTAAACAATTATGAAAAGAAAAACTAAGGATATGAGCATTTAAAATTTTTACAAGCATCTGATTTAATTTAATTTAAGTCGAAAGGCGGCTATTAAGCCAAAATAAACATAAAATATTATCAAGAGAGTATTATTTCTAGCTCCCAGCCAAGGAACTTCATCAGTAACAATTTTGGTGACGATTAACCTCATATTTTGCCATTGTTACAATATAGAAGAGTTGCCCCAAGCCCTGACTTTCTTGACCTGCCAAATTTCTCTACCCGGCCTCTGCGGACACACGCACTTTAAGCACAGCATGTAAACCAGGCGCCAGAGCGTTCTACCTGAAAATTTCTTCCTAAATCTAGCATTTTTTTATTGGTAAAAAGCTATTTCATAAGTAAAAGCTATTTTACATATTAAAAAATATTAATACTTATATAAATATTCAATATTAAAAAATTGTAGTTATATTTTCTATTATCCAACCACTTTTTTTATATTTCTTACTCACACAAACATGTGAAGGCATAACAATGTCTTGTTATTAAGGCACTTAAAAAATACTTTATAGAAATAAGATTACCATTTTTAAAGCACAACATAAATTAAATTTGTATAAATAATATTAATAAAAGTAATAATAAAATAAATTATTTCTTTGGTTTAATAATTATTTATTTTTAATATTTTCATTTAAGGTTTCAAAGATCTCCTTGTACCCAATACCAAAAGTTCAACTAACTCTTAAGCTCATTTTTCTATTTATTATTTTTTTTTGCCACGCATTCTCCCTAGATCTTGCCGCTCACTCATTAGCCAACAATTATACCCATAAAGTATAAATTTTAGACTGATATTTCTTCCAAAAAAAAAAAGGGGGCGTACTGCCAACCTAGTTGAGAGCCCGAAAAAAAATGCCGCTCAAAAAGCGAGAAAAATCGAATCCAAAAAAGCCTCAGAGATCCATTAACGAGTGGATAAATGATATTTTTGCAGCTATTTTTTTCGGTTAATGTTTCTGCCAGCTATTTGGGCTCTTTTCCACCTCTCTCTATTTTTTCTGATATTTTTTGTGAAACTCGAAACTCGGCCGAGTGAAATTTCCATGTCAAAAGCGGCCTGGCCTCCACCCCATTGGCCATGCTAAATTTTCGTGATGCTGCGAAAGTCAAATAAAACCAAAAAACAAAAAATACAAAGCAAGCGAAAAACTTCAAAACAAAATATGCCGACAGAAAAAAACAACAAAAAACTGAGGAAAAAATATGCTAAAGAAAAGAAGCCACAAAAAGCGGAAAAAAAAGAATGTAAAAGCCGAAACATTTTCGCAACGCTCTCGAAAAGCGAAAAGACTTGCCAGCATTATCAATGTCCGACTTGGGGGGACCCAGGAGGAGGAGGGATCTCACCTGCCCCAATCCCCAATCCCCAATCCGCAATCCGCAATCCGCAATCCTCAATTCCAGGCATCTGCATCTTTAACCTCGACGACTTGACGACTTTGACTTTTGTTATGGCAGCGCCAGGTCCCTCGACTCTCCTCGATTCTCCTCGATCCCTCTCGATGCCACAGCTCTCATGCCCACGGGCCCGAGATACCGACGCGTTGAAGATTTTGTGCCAACCCACTTTTTCGGAGCCGTCTCTCCGAACTCCGGACTCCGGGGACTCCAATTCCAACTCGACTTGGAGTCGGACTCGGCAGACATGGGGCAGACCTCAAGGAGGCATTTGCCTGCTTTCCGCGCTCATTTATTTAACGTTGCCATGAGAATTATTAAAAATTTTATTCGCATAATTTGTGAATTATTTTGTGTCTGGCTTTTTTTTTGGTTTCTCAGTTTTTGGCTTTGGCTTGGCTTGTGTTTCTTGGCCTTAACTCTTTCGGCTTTGGTTCTGCTCTCGTCTGCGCCTTCAGCGCCAACGTGTTGTCGTTGTCGCTGTCATGGAGTCGGTGGTGTCATGGAGCCACCGCCACCGCCACCACCACGTCCTCCTCAGGCCAGGAGTCGAGATCTGCACTTGCCAGAGCTTAACCCTTACCTTTAATTCTGTAAATAATTTGGATTAATTATTTTCTGAATAAATTTGCTAAGCTAAACACGAATCTGAGCATGAATACTTACTATAACTTAACATTTTTTAGGAACTTTATGTATAAAATGGCAAAAACATAAAATTAATATTTAAACATATCTGTTTCGCCGCGAATAGTAAGCAAAATATATCTAGAAATTAAAGGATACATTAATAAATATTTTTAAGAAGTAGTCTGAGCATAAAATATATCTAGAAATTAAAGGATCCATTAATAAATATGTTTAATAAGTAATCTGATCATAAGAGATATCTAGAAATGAAAGGATCCATTAATTAATATTTTTAGAAGTAGTCTGATAATAAAATACATTTAGAAATTAAGGGATCCATTTATATATATGTTTAGGAAATAGTCCTGATCATAAAATGTATCTGGAATATTTCACCCACCCATTTTCAGGAATTTTAAATTTATAAAAAATATATTTAAATTAATATCTTCGTATTTATTACCTAAAATTGTTATATTATTCTTTAAGATCCCTCTTCCCAGCACATTCTTCCACCCCATCCTCTCTGTTAGGGTTAAAACTATCATGGCGGCCCTCTGAAGTCCCCCTTTTTGTAAAAATCCCCCCTCACTTGAGGCTCTGGTGTGCTGCCTGCCCACACACACGGCGAAAAGCCGGCGAAATCTCGTTGAGCGAAAAAGCGTTTGTTTAACCACGCGATAAACATTTTTAATGCATAATAATAGCGCAAAACTAATTAAATTGTTCAGTTAAAGCTGAAAAAAGGCGGCAAGAGCAGGGCCCCATGGTAGTTTCTCTTTCTGGTCAAAAAAAAAAAGCAAAACAAATCTATTTGGCCCAAAAGCGTGCGGCTAGTCGATCAAGATATTAGCGATTATTTGTTAGCCGAGTGAGCATAGGGTTTAATTAGGTTCTGAATTAATGAATTCATCAAAGAAAAAAGAAAATCAATTAGGCAGAGAAAGTACCAAGAGAAATATTTCTTAAAGATAACTGAATTGAAATTAAATGAAGGGCAAATGAAAATTAGTTAACCTTCATTTTGGCTTTTTAAAAATTAGTTTCAGCTACTAATTAATTATTTTATTTAATAGAACATTTTATGGTTTAATAATCTATAAATAATTTATAGTACCTTAAACTTTAATTCTTTGTCACTTTGGTTAACTAAGAAATTGACCCTTGCCTTGTTCTCATTTGCCTTGGAAAATCGGCAGAAACAAAAGCCGGACCAAGGCCTCTTGTCCCTTTGATCAGGCTCCCTGGTCAGCTGGAAATTAGATGGCCAAAAGGGAAATTCAAAGCGCAATTAGCCTGCCTCGGCCTGCTGCAAGGATTTGACATCATTAGGCCAGGACAGGCCAGGGAATCGGATCGGCACGGATCGAACTGCAGGTGCCGGGTTGCCCAGTTGCCCAGAGTGGTCCTCTCTTGGCTTTGAACCAGGCCGAAAGGCCAACTCATTAGCCGAAATTCGGTTGCACTTCCAGGAATTGCACGGGCAAAAAAAAAGGAGAACACACAGAGTCCTGGGAAAGAGGAGCCGGGCGAAACACGAGCAAATTCATTCAGCAATTGCACTAATTACACAGTCAAGTGGCGCGACAGTCGGCAGGTCAGTTCATTCATAGGACGAATCCATTTATCACTCGAAACTTCGGATGCCTGCTGCGATTAATTAGCCTCAAAGGCAGAGGAGGAGGCACAGGACCAGCAGCAGGACTGGCAGCAGGAGCAAGGCCATAGACATGGTAACAATTGCTATGACAAATTGCCAGGATTGCCTGCAATTTGCTGCAGCAGCAGGAGCAGCCTCAGGAACAATTTTGTAATGAAATTAATTGAACTCCGGCTGGCCGGCTTGCTCCAATTTCTGTTTGACGCCCCCAGGAAAAAACGTAGAAAATCTAATAAATGTTTTGTACTCGTCCTCGGTGAGTGGGGTACCTTTGGGCATCCCTTTGACACCTGTTTGTTGTCCTGCGGTCTCGGCCTAGGACTCAACTTGAGTCGACCCAGGCCCTGTCTACAAATCATTCATCATCGGTTGCTCCGGCTGCCCGAATCCTCCATTCTGACCCCCGGAGCAACATTAACTTTTAGGACTCCTTTGCGCTCCTTCGCTCATCTTTCTTATAAATGATTTCTTCGTTCGTTCTTCGGTCTTCATTCCTCGCTCTGTTTCAGTTTCTGTCCCTGTTTCTTTTTCTGTTTTTGGTTACTAACCCATAATTATGCGTCTTGTGACCCATTCCGCGCACCAGCGAAGGGTAAAGGGGGCCGAGTATTAAATAAAAAGGGGCTGCACTTTGGCTGCCCTGCGCTGCTGCTCCAAAAAATACTCGGAATTTCCAGATACATATATCACTGGGCCGAGCGGGACTCAAGGATGTGGCCAACGTCAAATCGGAATGGCCAGGAGCCCAAAAGCGGAGCAGTCCAACAAATGATCTGTCTGTCCAGCCTACAGGTGCAATTGAAGAGGGCTCGAAGGGGGAAAGGGTAACACGAAGAAGCTTCTTCTAATGCAGAAGAAGAATCCAAGAGGAATCCAGAGGAGAGCCCAAATCTTTGGCCATTGTCCGTGGGAAACGGGCGAGGATTTGGTATGGTGTCTTAGCCAGGCTGGAATCTGAAAGTTAAAGTAATAAATTAATGTTAGATTTAAAGTTAAGCTTAAGAATTAATATATTCCCCGTAAATAAAAATAAGTAAGACTTCCTACAACTAAACTGAATCCAAGCTGAAGGCATTAAATAAAGGTCTTAATAAAAAACTCGGTTATACTAGTTATCTTCATATTTTAACCTTAAGTTAAGGTAAAAGAAATAAAGAAAATATACATTTATATGCATAACATTGGCAAACGAAACTAGTTCAATGGAAAATGTATTCATGACATTTTTCGATAATTATGTTAATATTAAAATAGGAAAAATTACAACATATGTTTGACTCTAAATTTAACCACAGGTTAAAGACACTCTTTACATATATATAAAATTTAAATTGTATATTATAAGGATGATATAAACCCAATTTGAAGGCATCATATAATTAAGAAAATAAATAATATAAAATAATAATAGATAAAAAACATATTTATTTTCATTCTATTTTAAATAGAATTTCAGCCAGTGACGTAATTTTTACATGAAGACACTTTAACTTACATTTAAAACAAACCATTTGTCGAGTTAAAAAACCAACAAAATAAATTCCTACAAGCCTTTGAGTCTCGAATTGATTTCCTTTCATTCTAAAACTCACAAATTAAATCCCAGCAAGTGCTCTTGATCGCCAAGTTAACATTTAGTTTTATAAATAAATAACAATTAAATGCCAGCCGAAAATGTAAGCTTCCCGTTGCTCACCCGATTTCCATTCAAGTCGTGTGAAAATGTCGAGGGAAAAATATGGTTTAGATTTAATTATAATTGATTTCGGTTGCAGCCTCCGCCCGGCAGTGCAGTGAGTGGAAATCGATTAATGAAGCCCGAAGGAAATTAATAAAACCCATTTTTCGTGCCTCCGATTCCCAGTCAGAGCCAGGAAGGAGGGACTGAGATCTGGCGCCACTTTGGGCCGGCGCATAATTAACCAAACAAAGAGCCGCACAAGCCGTTAAAGTGTCGAAGTTGAAGTAGGAGTCCAAGCTGCGACTGCGACTCTCCGGACTCAAAGAGTCAGTCAGTCAAAAGGCAACCAGAAAAACACAAAAGACCGGGCCGAAATCAGAAAAAAAAGGAAGAGAAAAAATCGCTATTTTGAGAGCCGAAAAAACCAATTCAAAAATGCGGCAAAGTACAAAGGCGAGGAGAGAATGAGGATTGGAAACTGTAACGAAACGATCTCTAAACCTAACCACCTACGTTCCAAAATTGATCGCTGCCGCTGCTGATGATGATCGAGATGATGATGATGATGATGGCAAAGGGCTACAGGAGCATCAGCAGCGGCAGAAAACAGAAATCATTAAGCGTGATTAAAATGCGCGAAAGGATGAAATGTTTTTCCCCTCACAAAACTCAATCAATATAACATTTTTCACTTTTGTTTTCAAGTCCCAAAAACAAAAAAATTGTGTGGGAAATTAACAAATTTGCCCATTTCTGATGAGGGTTTGAGAAAAGGGCAAGTGCTTTACCTCTTCAAAAAAAGGGTTTTTGATGCAAAAGTATTGTCGGAGAATGTAAGTGGGACTTGCATAGAAAAATTTAATATCAAGGGAATTTTTTTACTATTCTACATTATAAAAAATTCAATGATTCTATCTTTACAATTTTAGATATAGAAATCGACTTATAAATGCCTCTATCTTTATTTTCCTTATTTATTTCCTTTACTTTTACTTACATTTTTCTTATTGTAGAAACATTGTTGAACTATTGTTGAATTATTACAATGATGCGTAACAATTTGCAATTGTTGCGGAATCAGAGCTTAAATAAATATTACAAAGGTATCTTCTTTATTCTAAAGCATTTTGGAACTTTTGTTGATTAATTGCAAGTGTTTATTTTTTGTTTATAATTATTATTTATATATATTTGCACCACTGCAAGACGGCAACTAAGATTCGTACACTTTAAATCAATTTGCTTGTTTTTAAGACCATTTAAGTATTTTATTTTTATTATTTTCATGTGTTGGTGAATCGTTATTGAGTTACTTTGACTAGAACTGTGACTCGATGTTTCCAGTTATATTTTATACATTTTCTACTTATGTAAATTATCTGGCTTTGACTGCATTACTTACATTGTTGAACTGTTGTTGAATTCTTACAAAATAGTATGTTTATAATATTTATTTATATTTAATCTTTTCGCTGTAAATCTATAGCTAAATGTTTTCAATTTTGAATACATTTGTGTGTTTTAAGAACAATTTTAAAGAATTGGTTTTTATCTAGTTTAAAACATTGGTGAAACGGTGTTGAAACGTTGTTGAAGTACTTTGAGTAGAACTGTGACTCCTTCTGTTAAGTAATGTATTTTATAAATAAATTACTCGAGAAAAGTACATATTTACAGCAATCATTTTTGTAAGAAAACTTTTAAACATAAACTTGTTTGTCATAAAATTTTTTAGACTTTAGACTTGCTTGCTTAATTACTTAAAGGCTAAAAGCGGGTCTTTCGCGGCCATGTTTTTAATGTTTTAAATTAATAACTTAGTGAAGTTCCATTCAGCGATTTTTTGCCATTTGAAGTCCCCTCCTTGACTCACATCGCCCTTCGGTTTTGCACTTGGGACAAATGCAAATAAAGCAGCAACTTAAATATATCATTTCTTTGGCTCGTTGCTGTCGTGGTCTCTGCGGCTGCTGCTGCTGTTGTTGTTGTTGGCCGTGGCAGCCTGTAATTAGCCGCAGACGTTGCCTGCCATTTGCCTTCATCTCTGGCTTTCTGGCTTTCTGACTTTTCTGGCTTTCTGGCTCCCTGTCCCCATCAACCATCTCCCGTTCCCATTCCCATTCCCCACCTTATTTTTATTTTTTATTTTTCTGTTTCCCCTGGTTTTTGGCATCTTCAGCTGCCGGCGCAAGTTTCTAAGTTTTCAAATCCAAGTCAAGACTTTGGCCGAGACTCTCAAGTCCATGGCCAAAAGTTGTTTCAGGCCAACTCTCGTCGCGGCTTTTTGACGTTGGCCGTTTGACCTGCCAACTAAAAGTCCGGACTCCGGACAGGCTGCAGTTCTTGTCTCTCTACATGTTTTATTTTGTTGTTGTTTTTTATAATTCTGTTGTGTTTTTGTGATTTTTTTGTGATTTTTTTTGTAGGCGCAACTCGTAAAAGTCTAGACGTGATTGTATCACGATTTCTATCGCCATTTTTGTTGTATTTTCCCCATCTTCTGCTTCGATTCCAGTTGATTTTTTCTCTGTTCTTGTTTTTGGCCATTTTACCGCAGTCTTTTTGGGCCTGTGATAAATTCCTGGGAATTTCTTTAGCGAACCGCGAGAACACAAAATAAAAATTTCTCATTAGCCAAAAGCGCAGTGATCCGAAAGTCCAAAAAATGCGTGGGTCTTGGCAAGAGGAGAGAGCTCCAGTTCTTAATGAGTTTGGATCACAAAATATATTAGTATGCCAGGGAGCACAAGAAATTTGAACGGTAAAGTTAGGGGTTTTTAAAAGAAAACTTTTAGAATTTTGAAAGAGATTTTAAGGCTTCTATTTTTATTTTCTTTGGTGCAATTGATTTTCGATTTTCCACTCTACAAATTATTTATTAGAGGGAACATATCGAGCATACGCCATGGGTACCCAATTAGCTTTTCCCACAAATTTCCCAGCACACACACACACTCGCACACATAATTAAAGGCTTCGATAAAATGTAAATTTAGAGAAATCCACGAGAGGGCAACGGTACAATTTCGATTGAGTTGTCACGCCAAGCGAAAGGGTTCGAGGGGACACAATAATCATTAATCAATAATAGACCGAGGGCTTAACCCCTTGGCGGCCATTGCGGAAAAGCGTATATACTTTAATTTATACAAATGACAAAATAATTAAAATTACCTAGCTAGGCTGGCCCGAGCGTCAACTAGGCCATATATCATTAGCTTAACAACAATGACCAGAGTAGCCAGAAACGAGGCACGAGCACGAAGGCCTACCTTTCTGCTACCCTCACCTGCACTTTAGCCCTTACCCCGCTCGCTTGTCTCAGCTAGCCCCTCCTGCTGGTGACAATTTCCATTATTGACAAATTAATTGTCACCTTTTAACAAAATGCAGCCAAGCGGCCACTTCGGGTCGGATCGGATCCCCTGGCCAAGGCAAGCCAGGCCAAGCCCGCGGGCTGATTTCAATACAAATTACTGAACAAAAAGAGCACTTTCTTGGCCATTGTGGCGTAGAAATCACATAATTATGATTAGATTGGCCAGATGGAGGTCCTGAAGGGAAGGAAACGAAGGATTGATACCTCTAACTAAGAGATACTTTCTTAGAATCTTGTATTCGCGCTTAAAGGTATGCGATGGACCTGAAATTTGGGATGTGGATAGATGAAAAACTAATCTAGTTTTGTGATGAATTTCAAATTTGTTGTAGTTCATTTAATATATATTTTTTAAATTTTAACATTATAAGAAATTTATTAAATTTAGGTATGACAAAAAGAATATTATTCTAGATATTTACCTGCTAATTTTAGTACTGAAAACTGCTCAAATAAATTATATATAATATATTCCCAATCATCAGATCCTTCCCATGCCATACCCTGCACTTCCACCGCCCCCCATTTCTGGCCACAAAAAGCGTAAACGTCGAACACGTAAAACTTAGATTAGCGCCTTTTGTCGGCGGCCCACAAGTGTCATTAGTTAGCGCAGGATACGGAATTCGGTATACGGAATATCGGATAAGGGAGCCGGACTCAAACTTGGACTCGGGACTGGAGTTCTAATTAAATAGACACGACAATGGCACGAACGAACCGCAAAGTTAATCATATTTTAATGTTCCAGCCAACCCCGAGGACCTTGGTGAGGGTGAGGGCCCCCAAGGCTAATTACAATAACAAGGTTGGCCTGGCCAACTCCCGAGTATTGTCATTAGTCAGGACTCACTTCGATAGCCATCGATGGCTCCTTTTCATTCCTTTCCTTTCCGCGGGGGTTCTCCTGTGTCCTGTCACTCAATAATTGAAGAGCAAACAGGGAGCCCTGGGAGCTGAAATGTAATTTATCTAATGCAGTCATTAATTTCATATTAACAAGGTGTGGATGGTAAATTAAACTAAGGTTAAGGTATGCAGAAAGCAAAGGGATAAGGAAAAAGGAAGGATAAGGTGGATACAGGATATAGGAAAAAAATAGAGTGTCAAGGAGATAGATGTCAGAGATCGTAAGATCCATTTGCATAAGAAATTCAGCTCCCTTTACATAAGTTTATGCAAATAAAATTATTTAAGCTCGATTTTCTTATAGAAAACTTTTTAAAATCCCTAAAAAGATTCCTTTCTGTAGCAAGGATACATAAAAAAGAAAGAAACCCACTAAGTGAGTCATTTCCAGGGCATTCTCGTATGTTACTCTATCTCCCAGATAATTAGCTCGTCAAAGGATACGATTTTCGGGTGACTCCCTTTGCCCGCGCTCAAGTTCAAGTTACTCCCCACTTTCATTCATTAGTCCTTCTTCTCAAGTTCAATTGTCCTTGGTCCTGCACTGGCTGCGACCACACACACCCACCAGCTCCATTTTCGATGATCCGTTCCGAGACGAGGCTGAGCCGAAAGATAAATCTACAAATGTCGCAAACGAATGCCACGTGACCTTTGACACATTAGTGTCAGTTGTTGATGTGTGTGGGGGAAGGGGGGTTGGTTTTAAATACAGAAGGAGGCTGAGCGAGAAATCCAAGTCAAAGGACAAACAGAGCGACGAGGCAATTTACACAATTGTTGTCAAATTAAAGTGCATCCGCTTCGTTGGTCATTTAAAGCCAACAGCCAAAAGATACAGCTCGCTTCAAGTTAATAGCAACGATATATTGTAAGATATATATTTTATTTTCTTAAAGTAAATAGTTAAATATTTTAAATAAATCAATAATGTTAGCTTAATAGAGATCAATATTTATAGAGCATATTGTAGTTCCTAAAGTCTCTGAGATCTGTTTTCTTATAAGGAATGACGGACGTACAAAGAGACGGACAGACGGACAAACGAACTGACAGACGGACGGACAGACCGAAGAAACATACGGACAGGTGGATACTTAGACGGACAAACCGAAATAAGAACAGGCAGACAGACGGACAGACGAACGGACATGACTAAATCTACTCTCCTGGAGACGCTGATTATTTTATTTTAATATGATTTTAAATACATTATTATTTTAATACATTTTAAATAAATATATTCTGCTTTTATTACTTAAAATTAATTTGTTCAGCCTTTAACAAGTTCTTCTACATTATTCCAAATTATTTCTTATTATCAAAATAACTCTAATGCCCTGACCCCCACTGTATCGGCCCATCTAATGAGGCATCATGGGCATCATGTACGCTTCTCAAAAACAGTTTCAGCCTGATTTGGCCACAAAAGGGAGCCTGCGACAATGTTGACGTTAATAAATTATAAAATGAAACTAATGACAAAACACATAACGACAACGACGACGGCTAGTGGGTGGTTTTCCTTGCTTTCTGGGTGGTTTCTCATTGCTTTCTGGGTGGGATTTTAAAATAGGGGGTGGGTTGAAAGCAATTTGGACCGCGTAACGAGCGCAAATTGTTTCTTCTTCAAGCTCATCCTTATCCTCATCCTCATCCTCGGAGGCTGTAAAGCGATCTAGGAGGAACATTATCGCTGGCTCGGAAAATAGCCACGTGACCGGGGCTGGAAAAAACATATTCGATGCACCCCGTTGTGGCGAAGCTGTCTATCCATGATTATTGTTTCCATTTTCAGCGCATTTTTGGCAAGTTTCATGGGGACAAAGGGAAGATATTTTTGGGCAAACAGTAGAGTTAATTAATTAAAAGTCGGCCAGCAAGGAGGTTGACCAAGGGAAATAAATAAAAATAACATTTAAAGGGAATAACATATAGGGAATAAAAATAAAATAAAATATATCTGTAGTAAAAATTAACAGAAATCTTACGCATTCAACTTCCAGGAGGAAGTAATTTCTTGATACAAAATTATAAATTAATTTAACATATTTCCAGCCTTTTAAAGACGGTCTAAATATAATATTTGGATAACAGAGTCTTCAATTAATTAATCGGAGGTTAATTCAGAGCTTGGTAAGCAATATAAGTTTTTAAATATAATTTTACAAATATTATAATCTAGTATGCAAGAAAAATATATATATTTATATTAAAAAATTTTAGTTCCAGTTAGTTAGTAATTACTATAAATAACCTTTAAAATCAAAAAACAATTAACTTTTTCACCAAAGTAAACAAGAAACATTTCTTTAACAAAATCCTCTGCTGCCATAAAGCATATCCTGCTCTATTTTCCGCCAGAATGTTAACCCCTTCGCCGCACTCATCTTATCGCCTTTTTGCGCGCTTCCCACTCCTTGTGGCCCCTGGTGGGCAATGATTTAATATTACTCATACGCCATGTAAGTTAATTAAAAATTCTTTCGAACATGAAATTAATTTTTGCCGGCGCGTAGCGCATTGCCACATCTGCTGCTCCTCGTACCCCAACCCAATCCAACCCAGCCAAGTCGACTCGACTCGACTCTCACCTGGCCAGTTGATCTTTCTAGTTGGCTGGCACACCTGCAAGTGTCAGGGCTGCACTGGAGCCGGAGTTGGACTCCAAGACGGAGAGTTGGGAGACGTCGCGACGTCGTCGTCGTCGTCGTCGAGATCCACACAATTCGATAGTGCAAAGTGTGCCGCAAAAAGTATATATACAGCAAAATCAAGAAATCAAGCAAAAATATTTTACAACGCAGCGTGGCGATGCAGCGAGCAAAAAAAAAAAAAAGGAAAAAATTATTAAAAAATAATTTCCAGAAATTGCTTTAATGCAAGCCACCAAGAGACTGAGACTCCACCACGTGCCTTCTCTGTTTCTCTCCCGGTATATTCTCTGGCTTTTCTCCAGTGCCGGCGCACTTTATTAGATTTTTATCGGGGGCCCATGTTTAAAATGACTTGGGGTCTTTGGTATGTGCCCAGCGCCTGCGAGGAGCCTGCAAAAAATCGAAAAAATAACGAAAAAATATGAAACGGAACAAAACTTGCGCCCGAGTTGCAACTGTGGCGGAAAAACATGGCCACAATTGTGGCGAGGTGCGGCCTTAAAGTTGCCATTTATGGGGGGGAAAGAGAAGCACTTTACCTTTAATGAGGTATTTTTATTACGAAGAAATAAGTTCAAATTAAATATTTAAATATGTTTTTAAATTTCTAAACCCTTTTCCAAGCTTTTAAAATTAATAAAAATTATAAATTAATAAAAATAATTAATTTCCCCTTAACCCTTTGAGCTCCAAAATCTCTCTTGCTCTCCTTTTGCCATTTATAGCAAGGAGGTATTTTTATTACAAAGAAATAAGTTCAAATTAAATATTTAAATTTGTTATAATATTTCTAAACCTTTTTCCATGCTCTTAAAAAATCTCACAGCTTCCCTATTTAAATTCCCGTTAACCCTTTGTGCTCCAAAAGCTCTTCTGCTCCTCCCAGGACCTTCTCCCTGGGCGGCTTGCTCCCACACTCCCCCTTAAACCGTTATTATCCAATGGCCTGGGATGCATTTATAAGACATCAAGCGGCGCAAACGCTCGACAAATTGCATTTAAAATGCGAAGAAGCCCAGAGGCCTCATCGACGCGTCGTAATCTACGACTCATCCAATTTGCTGACACCCATCAATCAAGGCATCAAGCTCAAATCGCTGAGTGCTCGCTCAGCTGGGGCTGTAGCTGGAGAGGGGGCTCAGAGGGCGGGGGTGGGCGTCGAACAAAATGATCGCCGGTTCATGCGCTCAATTGAGCATTCAATCAATGCGCACGCCCCAACGCCCAGAGAGAGTTTTTTCCTTTATTTTGATTTTTGGTTCGTTGCGGCTTTGCTTTTGTTTTATTTTGCTTCTCTTATTTTTTTTTTTTTTGACTATCCAGCAGCTGGCACAGTAGTCGGGCCTAGAGATGGGAGCGTGAGAGAAGGTCGTGACTAGTATATCTGAGTCACGATCTTGTGCTCACTGAAAAGAATAAAAGTTTGAGAAAAGGTTACCTCAAAATCTTGTTTTTAAGGATAAACTTTTATGTATTATTACTAGAATTTCTTTTTGACATCCCTTATAAGCTTTTTAAATTAAAAAAAGCCTATATTAATCTTAAATAATGTAAAACTATTAAATATAAAATATTACCTACTTTATTTAATTTAAAAATAAAAGGTTATATAGAAAATATTGCCTTGTATCGGTTCCATGTCCTTGATCCCAATAAAGATGCTAGACAAAGCGCCTTAAATACTTTTCATATTCTTACAAAAATATCTTCTTGACTTTCCCTTATAAACTTTTTAAATTAAAAAATAGTCTATATTAATCTTTAATTAAGTTAAAGTATTAAATTGATTTGTTTCCCATAATATTTAATTAAAATTATAAACTTTTTAAGGTAAACAAAGCTTTATCTCGCAGAAACTGTGACTAGAGAGGATCGGCTCTCACGCGCTCTCACGAACTCTCTTTTTTCCTCTCTCAAGCACTAAGCTTCGTCATTCTTCGTGCACTCGTGGCCCTTGGGTGCCCTGCCTAAGCACCCCTGCTTTCAGCATAAAATCCACGTTCGTGTCACGCGTGGCACCACCAACTGCTGCTGGTACTTACCGGTGGTTTCCTGTGGTGGCACCATCGTCTGACATTCAATTAGGCCCCGCAAAGAAAGCGACGGCTGCCTGCAATCTGAGAGATCTCCGGTGGGTGTTGCACTTCAGTGGTTCGCTGGATGGTGCGTCGCTTCGGTGGCTCAATGGATTGGTGGTTTTTCAGATCCGTGGATCGCTGGATCCGTGGCTGCTGCTGCTGCTGCTGCTGCACCGAACTGCACCTGTACATAATTTGCCTATTCACGTATCGACGGCGTCGGCGGCGGCTTTTGAAATCAAATTAACAGCCGTGGACTCTTTGCCGAAGAAATCCCACAGATTTTTTTTTTTTTGATTTTCTGTCCGGTCATCTTTACATCAGCAGTTTTGTGCGCAAAACTTAAAAGCATTTTGAGTGCGTCTTTAACAGAAGCTCCGTTCCCCGGCCAAAGCTGCGGCCCCTTGTTGATTGATGTCAAGTTAAAAGTAGCGAAAGCAAAAGTCCAGGCACCCCAAAGGCGGCACCTTATCGCGTCGAGATCGAGGATGCCGTCATCGTCATCGTCATCATCCTCATTGCTGGGCTTAATTCCCAAGGCATCTTCTTCAAGGTCGAAGGGACAACACCTGGAATCGAGAAAGATCAGACAGGTTCCTATAAACAAAGGCTCTTATTCTGTGGAGATTTTCTGTAATAAATTTTATTTTATTTATAAAATTAAATCTCAGCTAATTCCATAATGTAAAACCCTTCAAAAATTACCCAAAAAATTCGCCCCTCGACTTCGACTGGCAAAAGGAAAAGGGCCTCCTCCATGCGCAGCTACTTATTTCTAAGAAATAAAAACCGCCTGGGCGTGTCGCCTCCGCCTGGACCGCCTCTGAATCCCAGAATCCCAGCATCCCAGAGAGAGAGCGGAATCGGAGGAATCCAGCCCCGGGAATATAGCCGGAGTCAAGAAGTTGGCTGGCAGCGCAGTTCGCTTTGATAGGCCTCTTTGAGCCCTTTGGCACTCATGCGCGCCACTTTCAATAAAACACCCACTTTTCAGGGACGTTCCCTCACATCCTTCTTTGTGTACTTTGCCTCTCATATCCTTTGCAAAAAAATAAAGGGTATTCCAGTTAGAAGATAGAAGTTTGCAAGGCAAAAAATATATTCCTGTAAACCGAAACAAAAACTACTCAAAATAATGGTTTGGTCCGGTTAAAATATTATATAAATTAATCTTGGAAAGTAAAAAACCCCACAAAAGGGCATTAAAACATCGTCTTACCTTAATTTATTTATTCTTGATTTTTTTTGGCA
Source organism: Drosophila tani (assembly GCA_008042535.1). Lineage (NCBI taxonomy): Eukaryota > Metazoa > Arthropoda > Insecta > Diptera > Drosophilidae > Drosophila > Drosophila tani. The sequence goes on along the minus strand of VNJO01008745.1, from coordinate 27,019 downwards.
ACTGCTCTCCGAAAATGTTCGCCGCAAATCAGCGGAAAGAAGTGAACAAAAAAATGGCACAGAGCGTCAGGCATTTGGGTGAGTGAGCAACCCTTTTTAGATTAACTGCCTCCTTACGCACTTGCCACAGGAGACGACGAAGGTGAGGGTGTATTCAAGGGGGTGGAGCCCAAGGGGGTGGTGCCAAGTCGGCCGAGAAGACAGTCTGGCTTTCAGTCTTCTTGGCTTTCGCTTTCGTTCGATATTAAAAGTGGCCAAGTCGTTGAGCCGAAGCCTCTAGTCAAGCGAAGCTAAAATACTCTGAGAACCTAAGGGAAATATAGCTTTAATATAAGGAATATTTACAAAATATATATTAAGATTTATTGTTACAAATTAGAAAAATAAAAGAAAACCTTTTAATACTAAATTAAACTAAAACTAAAGTTAGTTTTCAAAGCTTATAATTCTGATATAATTTTATGAAAGAATATTTACAGATTTTTAAGTTCTGTATTCTTAATTCACGCTGAAAATTGTCAACCACATCTTAAAGTACATTTATTTTTATATAATAGACTCAAGACTTTAAAAATATATAAATAAAAATCCTCATGGAATCATAGAGTACTGAAAAATGTTCTTATATCAAAAAGAATAGGCTGAAAACCTCCTTTTAATATTAGACCTTTTGGTTAAGATACTTAAAAAAATGTTCACTCAGTTAATTGTTTTAAACTGTTATATATTGTCAATAAAATATAGATAAACATTGCATATCTTAATTAAAATTAACTAAAATATTCAATCATTTTTATTATAAATGAATTAAAATGTTCTCAATATTCCTATCGCCATATTTTACAACTTAGCCCTAATTTTGCCTTCTAAACCTAAATAACAGCTTTAAGCTGGGTCATATTTAATAAATTCTTTGGAAACTATCGATTCCTAGACCCTGCAAACACCATCATCTATGCATGAGACCCCGCCGACCTATAAGCCATGCTTACTCACGTATTGCCAGTGTCTGTTGAGTCCTTTTCTAGCCTTTCGAAGCCATTCGCAGGATGTCAAGCGAGCTGAAAAATGGGTGTCAACGCATGAAACGCAACAAACAGTCATTTTGTGTGCGGTGGCAGGATTAAAAAAGCGAAAAGGGAGGCGGGGAGGGCTTGTGCTCACAGGACTTCAAAGAGTTGAGTTGGCAAACTCAAATAACCCCATCGCAGGACCAAAAAGGGTTCGCCAAATTGCCGGGCGACGACGGCAACGACGGCGTCCATTCATTTGAATACGGCGACAGGCAAAGGGGGACCAAGGGAGACGACGTTCGACTGATTTTGCGTTTTGTGTTCCAGGATGTGCGTGAGCACAAGGATTCACCACTGGGGGCTCTCTCTAATGCTAATGCGAAAACGCAGGCAATTGGAAAATTTATTCAATTGCTGGCAATTCAACTAAATCACTCATTGGCTTTATTATGTGCGCCTAATTTAAATACACGCGCTGTGCTGTGCTGTGTGTGCCGAGTCCTGTGCTCGGTGTGTCCTTTGCTGTGTGACTTTGCCACAACCCAAATTTCCTCGCATTAGCATCAGGACTTTGACCTTGCTGGAAATAATTCGAAAATTGAAATTACTTTGTCTTTGGCGGCTTGATTAAAGGCATATTGCCACCGTCAGTCAGTCATGTCGGAAGGAGTCGTCAGGAGTCGGATCCAGTCTGCTGGGTCTTCTGCTGAGTCAGCCAAGTCATTCGAGGCGATTCACCACATTTTATAGCAGGTGTGTGTGGGAGGAGAGCCGAGAAAGAACGGAACTGTAGTTGCTTTCCTTCAGGTAGGGAAATGTTTATGCAAATGGCTTAAGTCTTTCGCTATTTCGAAATAAAATCATAGTAAGTTTTTGGGATTATTACTTTATATTATTTGTTCTAGTTATCAGCTATTTGTATGACCAAGCTGCTAATAACATTAACCAACACTGTTTGTTTGGCTATTTAAGAACAATATTATCTATTCTATAAAATATGTTCAGTTAAAGTACATGCAGTTATCCGATGACACTTTGTATAGATAATATTGTACCTAATTATATTTTAATAAGTAAATATGAGAGATATTTTCCAGTACAAATATATTAATGCTTTCAACTACGTTGACCAACACTTATTTTATATTTTATAAGTTACTCTTTACTCTAACAACACTATTTTAGCATAGTTAATCACAATATTATTTCTTCATTGTGCCATCGAATAACTTCACATATTTTGAAGCATAACGTGGGGTGAACTTTTCACTAAAAAATATTTATTTGCTGTAAACTACCTTGACCAACACTCATTTTATATATATTAAGTATTTATTTTAGTAAATTTCATGAGTTTTGCTTCAATAAAAAGGTAAACTTATATATAATTATGCCACTTTTATGAACATTATAGAAATGTGGTTAACATATAGATTTTGAACCAAATAATATTTTTTCTCACTCCTTTAAGAACACTGTTTTAGAGAACTTAAGTGTCATATCTCTTTAATCTTGGGCAAAATTCTATAAAATAGTTAGAAAGAAAATGAACTCTTCTAAAACTCTGACTTATTTATGCATTATTAATATTTGTACACATCTTTTTAATAATTTGTTTTATTTTGGCTACACTGTTTTGATGACTTGAAACCCTTTTTATTAGTCTTCGTCTCTGAACGACAGTCTCAAGGAAGAGCCGCGATTCCAAAGTGAGAACCCTTTTTCCCCGATGTCTGCCTTGGCTAAGGTGTTCTGTTCCTTTCTGGATTTTAGCTGGTTCTGGATAATTCCCGGCTCTGACTAATGCCGGCTTACCAAGAATGGAGAGGAGCCGGAGAGCAATGCTAAAAATATTTCAAATACGATAAATCAGTTGCCATTACACGCGGCCCGGGCAAGTAATCAGCCCGAGGGCATGAAATATTTCAACTTAATATTTTCTGCTGCCGCTGCCGCTGCTGCTGCTGTTCCTGCTGCTGCCCCGATAATTATAGACTACAGTTAACAGTGGAACATAAAGCATAAAATGCCATTTCATATGCGCGGAGAATCTCTCTCTCGGGCAGCTGGCAGCAGCCCCCTTCAGCCCGACCAACTTCTGTCATGTCAATTGATGTGAAATATAAGAAATATATCCTTTGGGTATATGTACCTGGGAACCGTGAGGCACTTCCCGTCAGGTGTCGCACGCAGGACGAAATACGATCGCTCTTGGCTGGCTAATCAATGCCAAAAACGATCCGATTCGATCGCATCAGTATCTGTATCTGCATCTGGTTCAAAATGTATCTAATGCCGCAATTGCGCACAAAAGCAAGGCAGAGCGACCGAGCGCGGCAGGATGTGTCAAGGATATCCGCTGCCGCATAAGACTCTCATATTCGGCAAATGTGTGCGTTGTTTGTGTGTTTGCGTTTAATTTTTCCGCTTCTTTTCTTGGAGAGCGAAAAATAATGATAAATGCGATCCGCCAAATATTCATTGCGAAAATCGAACCGAGAAAATCGGTAGGCGGGGGAGGTGTCGCCATACAGGAAGCCCCGGAGCTTGACACATGAAACGTCCTGTTCGTTGAGAGGGGAATTATCAAAGGGAAAGGACAATAAAAGCGAAGTTTGGATGCTCTTTCGGAGGCGAAGGGTATTTTTTTATTTAATTATTTATTTTATTTAATATTTTATTTATTAGCAAGGCAAGAAGTCCCCTTTTTTTTGGTATAACTAAAAGAAATGCGAGTTCCAATCATAAAATCAATTTGTGATTTAATGGCACAAAGCTTTGTATGCTTTTAATATAATTTTATGGCACTGGCGCCTTCTCCAACTCCATTTCCCTCACCATTCCCATCTCCTCATTTAGTCAGTGCTAAGTTGGTGGAAAAAGCGCGGCAAATGTGATCAGAAAGTGGAAAAACTCGGCGGCGCTTAACGAAGCGATATCTACGAGTATATGCTGGGGTCCTTATCCGATTTCCCCCCATTGTTCGTTCGCCGTCCGATTGTTTGGCGCTCTGCGCGATTCGCTTTTATATATTTTTTATGCATTTTTTATGTATATCGAGTACATGATTGTGTTGCTGTTCGACAAGTTCATAAAAAATGCAAACACGCCGCTCTCCAACTGGTGTATGTTTGCCATCCGCCCGTGATTTATGCATTCCGCGCTGGAGAGCTCTTCGCTGGGCGCCCATTGTTGGCGCCGAGTTCGCCGATTTCTGATTCTGATTCCTGATTCCGGACACCGGACACCGTGATTCCTTGTTCCTGATTCCCGATTCCCGTTGACCGTGCCGCATCCATTTCCATTTCCATTCCATTTCCGCTTCCGCTGGCCATGTTTCTCAGCGGCGTCCATAAAAAAGTCTATGCAAATTTTCGTTGTTTACTCTGTCAGCTTTTTTGTGGTCGTTGTTGTTGCTGTGTGTGCTGTTCGAGTGTCGATTTCGAGTGGCAGCAACAGCAAAAAAAACACACAAACACAAGTGCCTCAAGAGGCAGAGTACATATGTATGAATGTCGGGGTGGAAACCTACCATTTTCCAGGCATTAAAGAGTTGGTCAAAAAATTAATAATTGTTAAAAAATAATTTGGTAAATAAGCTTAACAAACGTAAATATCTTTGTCAAAGTTAAAGAGCAGGCTTTAAAGTGCCTTTATATCGAAGGGTAGCGAGTCTACATATTTTATTCTATATCTAAAGGGGACTGGATAGGATCAGAAGAGGTAATCCAATATCTCCTGCTCTTTCTTCTAATCCCTGCAGCTTCTACATAAGTCCTTGATAGCTTGAACTTCCTTCAGGGTGCCGCATTTCGTGAGGCTGAGCTTGAATAGCTGGATTTAGAGCTGATTTAATGACAATAAATATATTTACTATATAGACGCATTTAAAAATCTCAGAAAATCATATAAATTAGATTGAAATATTCCCTTAAAGTTGTAAATTATTTATTAGTTCTAGCTTCTTACATAAATTAGTCAACGCAAAATAAAAACCGAAAATATGGCAGAGTTCAAGCCCATTTCTATATTTGTTTAGAGGTTTTATTTAGTGTGCGCTATAAATAATAGAAATTGCCCACTACAAGTCCATTGTTCAGCATCGGCGTTAGCCTTTTTCTTCTCTTTTTTTCACACATTGTTGTTAGGAGGAGACTGTGACTGAGGTAACCCTCTTGACAGGCCCAGAACCCACAATCCAGAGGAACCGAAACCCAAATGAACCGAACCGGACTTATGGGGCCACACACTTTGTAAGTGTTTTGCGGTCGTAAATAACCTCGAATAGTTCGCAGTCGTTGCTGAAGTTTGTTACATGGCATAAATCAAATTCTTGATTTATAATAATTGCAAAAACACTCACTCAACTGTGTGTGTGTGTGTGTGTGTGTGTGTGTGTGTGTGTGTGTGTGTGTGTGTGTGTGTGTGTGTGTGGGGGGNTGTGTGTGTGTGTGTGTGGGGAGCGACGGGAACCTGGAACTGTCCGACACATGTCAACCGACTTCGGTTGCCTTCGAAGCGCCGGTGGAGCGGTGGAGAGGGTGCTGCACTGGAGTGCCACAATAGTAATTGTTATTGTTGCTGTTGTGGGGCCACACGTCAGCGGCAGACATGGTAGTTTCAATAATTTCGTACTTTGTATTACATTTTTGGAGTTTCTATATTTTTTAAACAAATATTTAGCTTTCTTTTAATTTTTTCCCCCCTTAAAAAGATAATTTTAAGCTTTCTTTACATTCTTTAAATATAATTTTGAAGGGAATCAAAAGAAGTAATCCCTTGTTTCGTTAAGAAACTAACAGTTACTCCCCCGATACCCTGTAAAAGCGGAAATCACACCGAAAAGCAGGCGCAGCAAATCGATTTATTCGAGCACTTTCCTAAGGAGGGCCCAAAACAGGGAAAAACTTAATCAATTCGCAACGCTTTTTTTGTGGTCATAATGCGGCATTCATATACAAAATATATACTAAGTAGGGCGTGGCATTAGGGCAGACATTTAAATGCATTTTAATAGATTTTCCACTCGCTTATTTTTAGGTCTGAACCATTCCAGGAAGCGGAAAACAAAACACACGCGTGTGAGAGTGTGTGTGTGTGTGTGAGGGCGGAAATGGGGGCGTTGGGCGTTGGGCGGAGTGGGCCAGAGGGGGGGCGTGTCCCATATATCGATAAACCGCAGCAAATCGAAACGAAACATTCGTTTGACACAAACAAATAAGCGAAGCGCGAACAATAAAATCAAATTAAATGCAGCAGAAAAGGAGCAATTTACTCGAGTCCTTTGCTAGGGTTCCCCTTTTTTCCGCTCTCTCCCTTTTTTGTACCCTTGTGTCCTTGTGTGAGTTTTGTATTAAATGCGCCTGGTCATTGTGGAGCCATTAGCGGTCCTCGAGCGCCTTTCCCGCTGCTGTTGCTGTTGTGTTTTCCCTCTTTTCCTTTTTCTTTATTTTTTTTGTGCTGTCAGCATGAGAAGTGGAAAATTTATTGACTGCACATATGTCGCACTTTTTCCATTGGCTCCTGCCACAAATCGAGTCCTTAATGCCCCGGCCCCACGCCTAATGCACACATAAATATTTTAATTTGTATGCCGCAGATGCCGCCTCGATTGAGTTGTCCGCAGTCTGTGGGTCCTTGGGTACTTGGTATCCTTCTTGGCCACTTTAGTGGTCGCATCGAATCGAATATTCCCCTCTGTCCTGCCCCGCGTAGCCTTCAATCCTTCATATCCTTAACGATTGTCACGGTTTGATGTGCTCGGCATTGATTGGGTCACGTGCCGAAATCGTCGAAGCACTCCTGAGTTGGATTGGAGGTGGGACTCTCATCGATATTCATAGGAAGCCTGAATGGGTAATTATTTGATATTCAAATAGGAGAATGGCGTACCCAAAGGACCTTTAAATAGTTTTCAGGACTAACTAGGCTTGCATAATGCTTAAGGAATTTCTTGGGAATTATTTTCAGGGACTTAAAGGTGATATATAAAACGTTTTCTTTACTTTTTATTGGAATAAATTTACAGCAAGTCGAAATTTGAATAAATTATGATTCAAAAATATTGCTAATTTCAAAAATTTATTTTCTAGATGATTTGTATACACATTCTGTATAGCTTTATATTATTTAATTATTATAAACTGCCTAAAGACTTTATTATTGGGATTAGTAATGGTAATAATGAGGACATTACCATCTCTGTGCAGCTTAATATTATTTAATAATTATAAACTGCCTAAAGTCACTCTAATTAACTTTTATCAGTCTTTCAAAATGGCACAAAATGAACACATTATCATCTCTTCTTATCACAAAAACCAAGACAAAGTCAACTGGCCATCCATCTGTGAACGGTTTATCCCAAGATTGCGATTCTCTGGCGATTATCCTTTAAGCACATGTCATCTCTGTGCCCCATCTTCTGACGATCGCAGCCCGAATACCGAGATCCTTGGTCCTTGGGCCATATGCCGCAACAATCTGCGGTCCGAAGACAAAAGGACTCGCTCGCTCAAAATTTATAATCACCGATGACCGATGTCGCTACACGCCTACCGCCGCCCCCGAAAATGTGGAAAAGTGAAAAGCAAAAACCAATAAATACTGCAACCAAAAACATTTTCTAGTTAAGTCATGTTCGGTCAGCCTGCAGGACCTTTTTCTTTCTTATTTTTTAGACACGCTCGCTTAGCGCAGGCAGCGAGATAATCTCAACTCAATTTGCTGTCCTCTCGAGGATCCTCGGGGCGCCGAACATCAAAACATGGATTCCTTGGAAACGTCGAGAGAGAGAGAGTCAAGTCAAGTCAAGTGCAAGTTACGATTATTTATGTTATGGCCCCCGATCAAAATTAGAGCGATCTCTGGTTACCTCGCACTCCTTGCCAGCGCCACTTGAGAGAGAGCGAGAATCCGAGATGCTGCGGGATCTGGAGCGTGCCCAGAAGTCCGAGTCGAGTATGTGTGACAACACTTTGGGTTATGTCCCTCTCAGGCTTGGGTTTTTTCGGATTTTGGGGTTGCATCTTGGAGTGCAGCCACTCCTCTGGTGTCAGTTGGCCACAAATTCTGGGAACTTGTCCAGCTCTCCGGTGATCTAATGTTGATGCCGCTGCCTCAAGTGGCCACTTGCGGGTTATGTCTTTATATTTTCCACTATAATGTGATTTCATAATTTGTTTAATTTGTGTTTTCTGACAGGTTTCCAATCACTTTCGGGGGCAAGGAGTACGAAACCTATTAAGATTACAGAATATTGGATAATTCTACTAAGAATACTAGAAAATTAGCATTAAATATAAGTATAAGTCCAGCTTGAAAAATAATAGAAATAAATAATTAAATAAAACCTTAAAGCAACTTAAAACAACTTGTTAAAGTTGGTAAAACAAATTCAAATAGTCTCCTATAATAATTCTAGACTAAATACACTTCCATTATATTTTAAATATCCTTTTAATATTCCTTTATATTTAAAATATAATGGGGAGTAAGCTATAAACCTATTAAGATTGGAGAGTATTTGGTAATTCTACTGAGAATACTAGAAAATTAAGATTAAATATAAGTTTAAAGTCCAGCTTAAAAAGCAATAGAAATAAATAGTTAAATAAAACCTTAAAGCATCTTAAAATACTTGAAAAAGTTGATAAAACAAATCTAAACTGTGTTTTAGAGAAATTCTAGACTAAATACCTTTTCTTTATATTTTATTTCCCCTTTTTAAATAACCAATTCCCCTAAGTTTTTAAGGAATTCGCTTTAACAAGAGGTAATATTATTTTGAAGTCATACTTCCAGTGCAAATGTCAGTCTGGGAAATCTATAAATAATTCTACTAAGAATACTTGGAAATCAAAAGATTTAAAATAACTTTAAAGTTCAACTGGGAATTTAGATAAATAAAAAAAAAAAATTAATAAGAACTTTAAACAACTAAAAATACTTGTTTTTTTCCAAATCCAAACTCTCTTCTAGATCAATTTTAAATTAAATACACTTTCTTTATATTTTATTTCCCTTTTTAACATAACCAATTCCGCTAAGTTTTTTAGGAATTGGCCTTAACAACATGTTATAATATTTTTAAAAAATATTTCCCGTGTTAATGTCCGCCTAAGAAATCTATAAATAAAATCATTCAAAAACGCAACCATCTAATATTACCAGCCAGACTGTGTGTAACCCATACTTAAAATTACACTTTCGCCCCGAAACAAGTCTTTGGGCCATTAAACTGACCAAAACAGAATACGAATACGATACCGAATACCTCATGTTCGGGTTAACTCCTCTACGCAATAAAAAGAGAGAGACGCGGAGACGCGAAGAAAAATTAACAAATCATAACATCATCATTTATCATCATTAAGCTGCACAGATTTTATATTTTGTAGCTCTTGTTGTAATTTTTTGTGTTCGTTTTTGATTTTGGTTTTGGTGCGTTTCTCGCCGCTGACCGCAGACTCTTCAGTTATAAATCAATCAGATTTTGTTTGCCATTTAGTGGCCCAAAAAAAGGGTTAGAGGCTGGCGGCCAACGCGGCGTATGATTAACGTGCGTGTGAAGTTGTCGGGCGGCCCCATCACACCCATCCCGAGGAAGAGTCGTCGTCGTCGTCGTCTCTACCAATCCGCTGAGGTTGTCAACCGCTTGCACAATCCCACAGGCTGCACCAAGATGGAGACCTGGCTGGGGTCTGGGCCTGGAGAGATGGGCGTGGGCTCTTCGGGGGCTTGGCGCTCACTCAACTTGAAAATTGATTGATGCCCGGGCAGGGCAGCCGCAGAGCGGGGCATAAATCAATATTTTATATTGGCCGCAATCGATCTGCGATCTGCGATCTCCGATCTCCGATCTTGGATCGGATTGCCAATCTTCACGCCATCGTTCGCTGGGACAAAGTTTCCCCCGTTTAATTACAAAACTCTGTTGGCCAATTCATTTCGGCCAGATATATCGGGGCTAAGGAGGCTGGCCACATAAGCTAGAGACGGGCGAGTAAATTGACTCCCCATTGATGGTCTTCCGATTGAATATGCTTCTTTTGAGTTATGATCCCTAGGACGAGCTGGAGAAGGATTCGGTTAGCAGAGATTAAATTAAATTGAAGCTGAAAAGGGTCAAAATTCGTAGATATTTCTTTTACAGATTAAAGAAGATTTAGTTCTAGAAATTTAAGAGGAAATTGAATAAATTCCTTAAAGGAAAATGTTACATAAATATAATTTTATCCAAGGAAACCTTTAAATACGTATGGAAACAGTTTCCATACAATTTTAGCTATAGAAATCCAAGAAAGAATGGTTTAGTTTGTTTATTAATATTAATAAATTAAATTGAAGCCAAAAATCTTACATTTTTCTTTAACAGATCAAAGAAGAATTAGTTCTAGAAATCTAAGAGGGAATGGGATGAAATACTTAAAGGATAATGTTATATATATATCATTTTATCCAAGGAAACCTTTAAATATGTATAGAAAAAGAAGTTTTAGCTATAGAAATCCAAGACGAAATAGTTTAGTTTCCTTATTAATATTAATAAATTAATAGAAAATGTAAATTATACAAAGAAAACCTCTTTATTCAGTTAGAAAAAGTTTCCCTTATAGCAAACCTTTCAGAGATCAACACCCAAGGCAGATCAAATTCGCCGGAAGTCGCCGAAGCTTCCTGGATCCTTTTTTTTTCTTTATAGAAGAAAACCAACCCTAAGGCAGATCAAACAACCCTAAAAACCCAGCAGAAACCCAAACACAAGGGTGCGCGGCCTCGGGATCACCGAGAAAAATATATAAAAACAGGAATCGCTTTTGTTTTCCGATATAATTTTGTTCGTTTTTTTTTTGTTTCGTTTTATTGTTAGGATTTTTGTGTGGGGATTTTGTCGCCTTGTTTTTGTTGTTGTATATAATTTATCTTAAAGACAATTAACAATTATTATGGTACACAACTAGATGGTTTATCTCATTCTATATGGTATGGCTTAAATGATCCTATATATTCTATATATTTATGTACAGACATGCAAAAAAAAATGCCTTAACTAGGTTTCACATCATAAAAAAAAAAAAAAAAAAATGGAAAAAAATTCAAGTCCTTAGGGTTAGCAACTATAGTTATAGTTAATACATAATATTATTTAATGGTAGGTCTTGTGTATATATCTTTTTTTGTTCTTTTTTTTGGATTTTCACATTCATATTTTTGTCAACAATTAATAAACACAGAAAAAAAAACACACTAGAGGTTCGTTCTACGCTTGCTTCGGGTTTCGGGTTTCGGGACTTTATGGCTTGGAGGAGCGAATCCTCCTCAAACTGTAACAACTCGTCGGGGCTGGCCCCCGTCCTAGGCGGTGGCATGCGGATGATAGGCCGCTGCCCAGGCGTTGTGGTGGTGCGGATGCGGATGCGGATAGCCGTAGCCGGCCGTGCTTGCCCCAAACTCCGCTGGGTAGCTGGCCGCATACTCGGACTTCATGTGGCAACTGGAGCTGGAGTCCTGGCTCGCCCCGCTGGCCAGGCCGCTCATGGTCAGGCCGTACTCAGCCGCCAGCTGCGACTCACTCTGCATGGCCAACGCGGCGTAGTGGTGCTGGGCGAGGACCGTCGCGGACGCAGCGGCGGCGGCGGGCGAGGAAGCTGTTCCGGAAACAACGGCTGATGCTGCTGTTGCTGCTGCTGCGGCGGCGGCTGGAGAGCTGGCGCTGGAGGACGCGGAGGAATTCGCTGAGGTAGTGGTGGCTGCTGGCTGTATGGCACGGCTGCTCCATGGCTCATACGAGGCCTGCTGCTGCTGCTGCTGCTGCTGGAAGAGCGGTGGTGGCGGCGGCGGTGGATTCGCTGTTGTGGCGCCCGCCGCCTGCTGGTAGAGATTGGCATAGGGCGCATAGTTGACAAGCGGCGCCTCCGGCTGCTCCTGCTTGAACTCGACGGGCGGGGTCAAAGGCTTGCCGCTGCCCTTCTTATCCTTCTTCTCCTGCTTTATGGCCGCCGCCGCCTGCTCCTTGGCCTCCGCCGCCAGGGCCTTCTTGCTCTTCTTGTCCTTGAAGTGCGTCTTCTTGTGCTTGCTCAGGTGATCGCTGCGCGAGAACTTCTTGGAGCAGATGGGGCAGGCGTAGGGTCGGTAGTTGGTGTGCGTCCGCCCGTGCCGCTGCAGCTCGTCGGAGCGGGAGAAGCGCTTGCCGCAGGTGAGGCACAGGAACGGGCGCTCGCCCGTGTGCCAGCGCAGGTGGGTCTTCAGGTGTGAGGCCTTCCCGTACAGCCGCTCGCAGCCGGGGATGTGGCAGATGTGCTGCTTGCGGCCCCGCTCATCGGGACCCACAATGGGCGGCAGGCCGCTCATCTCGTTGGTGCAGTTGGGGCACGTGCAGCGCACGGAGCGGCGCTGCAGCTGTGTCTGGAAGGCAATGTCATCGAAGTTGAAGCCCGGATAGCTCTGCGAGCTCCAGGGCTGATACAGACGCTCCTGGTGCGAGAACCAGGCGGCGGAGGAGGACATGCCCACGGCATTGCCGTAGTAATCGGAGGCGTACTGTGCGTACGGGAACTGGCTTCTGGAAGGAACACACAAAATTGGGATAAATGGATTAGTTAAGGTATAAGGTAAGGTAAAGCAAGCATTATAATTAAGGAATTAAGATGTTTAATTGATTTCCCTAATGACTATTTTATTCCCATCATTAGCAGCAGCTAAAACCCTCAATTTGCATCTTAAGATCGTTATAAAGTGGTAAGTAAGTCATAAAAGCATATAAAAATGCCATTATACTTATTTTAATCAAATCAATCTGCAATGTACAGAGTACCTAAGTGTTCTTGGCATATTTATCACCTTTAAGGCCCACTTTGTTTAATAATTGTAATTCAATACGCGAGATTAAGGGATAAGTTTGATATCATCTTGTGGGCTTTGATTAATGAAGCTGTAATCAGTGGGTTAACCTGTAATCTGGCTAGGACTATACTTGTTTTAATCATGGGTAATAGCTATGCTCTTTATTTTGATTCTAAGATCGTTAGGGATCGTGTAATGATGGTTTAAGGATCTTTAGTCTTGATATTTACTAATTCTTATATGATTTTTCTTTGAGTTATTAAAAATGTAAGCTGTCTGGGGTTTTTTCGAGATGTTTACCTATTTTTTTATATTTATTTATTTATTTCAAATGTTCCTGGACTGTATTTCTGGGTTTTATAGTCATTTTAGGGTCTTTGGGATCTGTTTAAAGTTATTTATTTATCAAAATTTAAGCTCTTTGATATATTTTACTTCAAAGAAAGTTCTCAGTGCTGTCTAGCTATTTTTTAAGATGTTTACCTATTTGTTTATATTTATTTATGCATTTAAAATGTTCCTAGACTCAATCCCTGAGTTTTATAGTTATTTTTGGGTCTTTAAGATCTGTTTAAAGTTATTTTTCTTTCAAAATTTAAGCTCTTTTATATATTTTCTTGAAACAAAGTTCTCAATCTTAATTTAGAGATATTTACCTTGCCGGTCCCAATCCAGAGTAGGCGGTATTCCAGCCGTAGGCGGCACTGGCCACCGCCGCTGCTCCCAGATCCGCTGCGGCCGCTGCTGCAGCTGCCGCCGCCGCTGCTGCCGAGGCGGCGGACGAGGGCGACGAGGCGGAGGAGGACGACGACGAGGATGATGATGATGAGGTGGCCACTGGCCCAGCGCCCGCTACCGATCCTGCACCCGTCGTTGGTGCCGCCATGGCGGAGGACGTGGTCGAGGGCGTCGAGGGACTGGCGGAAATGGAGGCAAAGGACTGGGCGGGCGAGGGGAAGATGCTGGGCGAGACGGAGGCCGATGAGGGCGCCGACTGGATGCTGGAGTTGGGCGAGGCGGTGCCGGTGGAGGAGGCCTGCGGATAGGGAAGCTCCAGCTTCATGGGCGCCGCCTTGCCCGCGGCTACCGCGGATCCGGATCCGGAACCGGGGCCGTACAGCGGCGAGCTGCCGGAACTGCTGCTGGAGCTGCTGGATAGCAGGGCGGCGCTGAGGAAGTCATGTGGCTGTGGCTGTGGCTGCTGCTGCTGTTGCGTCTGTTGCTGCTGCGTTTGCTGCTGTTGCTGCTGCTGCTGCTGCTGCATGTGGTGCTGCTGCAAGTGGAGATGGTGCTGCTGCTGCTGGTGATGATGATGATGCTGCATGTGCAGGTGCTGTTGCTGCTGCTGCATGGTGTGCTGCTGCTGCTGCTGCTGCTGCGCCTGCTGCTGCTGCTGGTGGTGCGCGTACGGATTCAGATTCAAGTAATTGCACGCCGCATCGATCATGATGAAAGCTCTCCGGGATTCTCCGGTAAGTTGCTGCAAAGTTTACGGCGTTCCTCTGGTGCGTGCGTAAGTCCGTGTGTGTGTGTGCTAGTGTTAGTGTGTGTGTTCGTTAGCAATTTTCGCACATTGCTCGCACTTATTGATACTGCGCTCGTGTAATTATGGCACGCTTTTCACTTTAGTTTTGTAATTATAGTCTTTTGCGGCTGCCTGGTAATTGCATGCACGCGAAACAACGACAAGAACACACGGCAACAAAAAAGCACAAACAAATTAAAGGCCGCCGAAAATTCGCCAATATAAACGCTTAGCACGCACACATGTGTGTGTGTGCACTCGCCGTTACGTTGCCTTACGTTGCGTTACGTTACGCACACGTATATATCAAAACATATATATATAGATCCGAAAACAGAGCTCGTTTCTCTGCTGCGGCTGCTGCTGCGCGTGATGTGATACAACCACCGGTAATTATCGTCGATTCTTGACTGAATTCCGAAACGCTGCGAGAGGCTCTAACAACGTACGAACCGAATCACTGACGACGACGGCAGCGGCGAGGGCAGCGGGCAGCGGCCGCAGCAGCGCTAGCGCAATGCTCCTGCTGGCCCGCTCTAACGGCCGTGGTCGAAAGCGGGCCGGTGCGGGCTGCTGTCTGCTCGCTCGCGCTTAGTCATGGTGGTTGTTTTTGGCTTTTGCGCTCGAGGGCATCTAGTTTCGTCTCGCTCGCTCGCCCACGCTACATCGCCTGCCGGGGCTCCTTTCGGCTCTGCTCTGCTCTCCCTCTGTCTCTCTCTCTCGCTCTCAGTCGCTGGCTGCTGGCCTAGCTACTGCTGCTCTCTCTCCTGATGGTTGTTGTTTTTGCTGGAGCTGGAGTTGCTGCTGCTGCCGCAGGCGTTTTGTTTTAATTTCTATGTGTGGGTTTGTGTGTCAAAGCAATTGGGTGAGCATGCGTTTGTGTAGTTGTTGTTGTAGTTGTTGTTCTTCTTCTTCTTCTGGCTCCTGTTGCAATTGTTGTTGTTGCTGAACTTTAAGGCGAAACATTTTCAGGATTTTTTAGGCTATTTTCTTCGTTAAAAATAAATGTGATTTGCAAAATGCATAAAATAAATTAAGATAAACTGAGATTTTTTTAATTTAAGATAGAAGTACAAGGATTAACAAGGATTTTTTCATGATTAATAAATTTATTAAGGTTTTTATGCTTAAAAAATAAAGTTAAGCAAAAAATAAACAAGTTTTGAGTTCTTAGAAATATTTTAAGCTATAAATAGACAATTTAAGTATTTAAAAACTTAAAAAATCAATCAATAAAATGTTGTATAAACACTTTAAATGATTTTTAAATTGTTCCTCCATTTAAATATTACTTTTAAGCTGAAATACGCTTATTTCAATATTTTATTATAAACAAAACATGTTTGTGCATGTTTTAAAATATTCCTTTCATTCTTTCGTAATTCCTCACAGTTCCCTCAATTTATTTTCACTTTATCTATTTTTCAATAGATTTTGACAGCCATAAATCAGTCTAGTTTTTACTACAAAAAAAGAAAAGAGGAAAAAAGTCCATTATTTATACGAATATCTGCTTAAATTCCCATTATTCCCCCCCATTCCACCTCCACTCTTCTCATGCCCTTCAATTTATTTTCGACGAAAGTAGAAATAGAAAGAGAGAGCAACGAGCGAGCGCATGGCTCATCATTTTAATTAAATTAAAATTTCTGTTTAATGGCATTTAATTTTTCATTTTACACCCAAAAAAAGAAGCAAGAAAGCGAAGGAGAAGAAGAAAGAGCGGGCATAATTCAAATATCAATACAATAACAATAAAAACTAATAAATTTGTGGTCGCGGCCCAATGAAATAACTGTATTTAAAGGGGCGTTAACCAAACACCACCACAAAGGCAGAGAGACAGCGAGGGCGAGGGAGAGCTGTTGCTGGTGTCTCTCTCTCTCGTTCTCGCTCACGCTGTATGTGTGTGTGTGTGTGCCCCTGTGCGCTTGTGTGCTGCATATTAATCACAATTGCTGTGTTGAGTCGTCTCTCGCTGCTCCCTTTTTATTATGCGGCGTCTTTTTTATTACGCATACGCAACGTGGGCCCGGGCCACAAATTTTACGATTTGCTGCTGCTGTGAAAAGATAATGATGATTCTCCCAAAACGAAACGAGCCCTGCTCGGAGCGGTGATAGACTCGGAAAGCACCCTTTCATGCCAGTGGAGTTCTTTGGGCAAGAAAATTATTATATCTTTTTAACAGTACTTTGTTTTGATATGAAATTTGGTATACTAATCCATAATGATTAGATAAACTCCCATCTCAAGAGGTTCGGTTATCCTAGTATTTCTTCAGACTGAAATCGAGCTTTATCCTTTAGCTAGATATAATATATCCCACATATTTAAGCAATTTGTATGAAAATCATTTTAATGAAAGCTAAGAGCAAACTAAGAGATTGTAAAAGAGAAGAGCTTTTATTTAATTTATTTTTTATATTATAATTAACATTATAAATCTATATTATAGCTTATATTAAAGTAACATATTTTCCTTATATTAGATTTAATTCAGAGAGATAATATACCCCTTTTGGGGATTGGAGTTCCTTCGTCAGGAAAATTATAATATTTTTGTTTAATTACTTTCTTTTGATATGAAATTTGGTATACTATTCCATAATGATTAGATAGACTCCCATTCGGTTATCCTAGCATTTGTTCTGGGTGAAATCGAGCTTTATTCTTTAACTTTAACAAAAATATATTCCACATATTTCATGCGATTTGTATGAAAATCATTTTAATGAAAGCTAAGAGCAAACTAAGAGATTGTACCAGAGAAAAGCTTTTATTTAATATATTTTTTATATTATAATTAACATCATAAATCTATATTTTAGCTTATATTATAGTAATTTATTTTCTTTATATTATTCACAGAGATAATATCCCCCTTTTGGGGATTGCTGGGTATGGCGACTGGGACTCTGGGCAACATGTAATGAAACGGAAGATACAATTATATTGAGGCAGCCAGCGCGCAACAACAAGGAGCCTGTCTCGTGCTCTTGTCCCTCCTTCGTTATCCTTCTTCCTGCTTCCCCTTTGCTGCCCTCCGGCTCTCGGTTCCTCCGGCTCTTTTGGCTACCGAAGATTTATGACAATGCCGAAGTCAACTAGACTTGAAGACCGTCTGCCTGCGCCTTCCCAGACCCTCCTCCGGGCCACCTTCTTGTCTCCTCCTTGCCTCCCTTCCCATGCTGGGCATACTGTTCGCTTCTCCTGCAGGAGTCCTTGTCCTTGTTCTTGTCCTTGGGCCACAGCGTCGCCGCATAATCAATTAGCAAAAAGTCGGCAGCAGCAGCAGCTGCAGCGGCAACGAAAGTTTCTACTGTCCCTATCTAACGCCCCCAAGCCGCCCCCTCTCTAGTGCCACGCCCTCTTTTTTGTACCACTAGGTCAAGTGAAGTTGGTAAATCCCCGTGGTGGGCGAGTGTGAGTGTGTGAAAAGGTAGCTTCGCCACTGTAATTTGTAGTTTTAGGAACTTCCCACAGAGAACTTTAGCGAAAGTTAAAGCATTTTTGAGGATAGATAGTTCAGGGGATATCCTGGAAAATCAAGGAGTATACAAGGAAAGGAAAATCTAGGGACTTGGATATTTAAGAAGAGTTATTATAATAATAGCATCTTTTCTTAATATTTCCAGGAGCTTATTTATTTTTGAATAAGAGATTTATTTTTTGGCTTCGATTTTAGGGGTTTTACCATTATGGAAATCACATTTTTTTATGGAAAAATATCCTACAAGATCATTGAATCCCTGGTTATGTATCAAGATAAACGAATTTCAAATTAAATACTACAACAAGTAGTTCAAGAATAAAATTAGTTCTTAATTAAAGAGGGAAAATATATCTTTATTTCTGGTTAATATACAGATTTGTTAAGAGGTTAAAATAGAGTTTCCTGGAGAAGTTGCTTTACAAATGAAGAGAATAAACTATAATAATAAAAATAAACTAAACTCAATGGGTTTCTTATTCCCTTCTTAATACTCATTAATTAAAAAGAAACTCTCCTATAAATATTATTGGAAAATTCAATTAATAAACTAAATACAGATTCTCTTTTCCTTTAACTAAATCGGAAGAAGCAATTTCTAAGCCCTGTAAATCTCTCAAAATATTGTGCAAAACGCGACTTAATCTATGGGAAGGAAGTGAGTCTAAGATCGATCCCTACTCAATCCCCTCTCAAGCCCACAACACACGACCTACCCTGCACAATCCTTTCGCTGCCAGCCCCAAATCAATATATATATATTAAACCACTTCGATCCGTTGCGATAATCAATTGATTAGCCGGGACGAGCCCACCAAACAAGGACGAGATCAGCGACGGCAGGTAGAAATCACTGAAGGCTCGGGCCCACCTAAGCTGGGTTAAGCCGGAAAAGTTTTGACTTCGCCGCATCAAAGCTTCTCATCCGCGGGATTTCTCGCTGGATCGACGATAATCCTGGAACCCGTTCACAGGCGATCCGCCAGGATTACCCCGTATGTTTAGCTACCTAGCCCCCGACTCGGTTACGCCTGAATCGTAATTATTGATTCCACTTTTGCCAGATTAATGCGACATCTTTGGTTGAGTACACTTGGAGGAAAAGGGGATATTATTTATATATAATTTGGTGTTGAATTTAAGTGGGAAATATAAGAAGTTATATTTAAATAATGTTGTTATTAACCTTTTCTTATGGATATTACTAAGGGATTTTTAATACAAATTCTTGGCAGCTTTCCCAATATAAAAAATTTATTTAAAATAAGATTAAGCAGGTATTTCTTAGTGTTTTAATATTTAGAAAATATTATACATTTCATTTATACAAAAAAAAAAAAAACAAGAGTTTAACCTTTCTACGCGTTGTCTTAAAAATATACTCAAGCAGTATAAAGAGTTTAGTATAGATTTTATACTTCAAAATATCAAATATATACTACAAAGTATAATTTTTATACTCCAAAGTTTCAATTGTGTATTTTTGAGTATTATTTTTATACGAACCTACATCAAAAATTCGACAACATATCGCGTTAGCTGGAATTTAGTGCTTTTCTGTTTGTCGCGTAAGTGATTATTATAAAATATTGGCTCAGATGAGTATTAAATTAGTTTCTATGACGATTTTTTTTTGGGTGTGTATTTCCTTGCTCACAGAATCCCAAACATCAATGGTATTTTTGCCAGTGCATCCCTATCGCTGCCCACATCGGTCTTGGTGGTATCGGATTAAACCGCACCCTTTGGTCAGACTGTGTGGGTTGGGTTCGTGGGTGGCTAGGTGGTTAGGTGGCTCGGTGGCTGACCGGGTGACCAAGTCACTGGGTGGGTGGTTGCGCTGCTGCCGCGGGGTGCCATAAATGCATAATCCACGTTTTACGATCGCTTAGCAGGAAAAGTCAAGGGATCGTCTGCGGTAATCCAAAGGCGAGAACGGGAGAGATAGCCAGAGAGAGAGGTAGGTAAGCCAAAGGGAACTTCAATTGAATTTTCGGGACCTCTAATCCTTTTGCTGCTGCCTTAACCCGTTATGCAGATTTGTGTTAATTGGATTTATGGGGATTTTCGCATCTAAATCCTTTCACTGTCTGCAAATATTTTGGCCTTTCTAGCGTCTTGCCCCGTTCTTCGACGGAGATTAAATTAATCTTCAGGGGTTTTTTCGCCAATTGACTTTGCTGAGCTCGGGGCTTGGCATAGATAGTTCTCCTTGATTTTAACCATATCTCTGACTTTCTGTAAAGTTAATCTGCAGAGTTTCGAGTTGGGTTTTTGAGGAATATACAAACTTTTATAGATTTATAATGAAAATAATACTTTAATTATATTTTACAAAGTAATTGCTATTTATTTACTATTTTACAATGTTTTTTATTGAAAATTCTTCAGTTTCCACGGCTGTTATATATTTTTTGCTGTAATTTTATCCACGAGATGCAACAGCTGGCTTTGGAACTCATCTGAGCTGATCCTGGCAACGCCCTCCTTTGGCCAGGACACCCTTTCCAGCTCTTTCCAAACCTATTTGGACGACAGATTGCGCAATACCCTCGGCCTTTATGGGCTGCACTTGTGGCCATCTTCGACGGACTTCCACGGAATTCTCTAATCAAGCGGCAACGATGCAAAAAAAATAAGGAAAAAAACAAAACAAAAAAGAAAATGTTTGAAGAAGAAACAACAACCGAAAAAACACACAGAACTGAGTGAAACAATAGCATAAAACAATAAATTTTAATTTCAATAATAAGTATTACCCGAGTGTGTGTGTTTTTCTCCCTTTATGACGAAGCGTGTGTCGCAAGTGCGGGGGGAACCGCGAACAAGATATTAGATATCTCCTCGGGGACCGTTTTGCACTAAAAATGTCAACAGCATCAATTTACAGCCCCTAAATAGGGGTAGAAAACGAGCCGGGCACCGGACCAGGGCAGTGAGAGCGAGCGAGAGCGGGGGACGGTGCAAAGAGTGCCGAAACAAGGGGATTCTAACACTTCCCGGGAAATCACTTGGCCGGGCACAAAAATCTCTAGATGTCCGAGATCGAAGAAGCACTTGTTAGCACACTCAAAAAAAATTAGTTGCAACTCTTAATTAAAAGATATAAATTTATTTATTTTGAAAGTTTAGGAAAAGGACCATTCCTAACGAAAGAAAGTCTGAAAGTCATTTCCAAGCACATGAAATTATTTTATAATCTATTTATTTTATTTGAAATAAAAAACAAGTAACATGCTGCTGATGATGACCCTGACAAGGTCAGAAAGAAGTAAGTAGACAAGCCTGATGCTATAACTGATTTTTTTTTTGTTTTTTAAGCATTTTTTTATTGGTTTAAATTGTTTTCTTGTTTTTAAAGTTTTTGTTTTTAAGTTTCTTGGTTATTAATTTTATCATTCAAAATAACACATTATGTATAAAAAGATTTCTAATTTTAATGTTTATTTTACAGATATAGCTTAATATGTTTTATTTTTGTAAACTAACTTCTTTTAAGTTAAATTTTTATCAATTAATTATATTCAATTATAAAAATTGTTTTCAGGTCACTTGAAAAGTAAATAACAAGACCATGGCATTCCTTGACATCATTGCATACTTTCTGGGGGAATTATTTTCTGCAACTTTTTGTGGCATATTTTTGGGGGCTGCCAACAAGGAATATTTAAGGAATTATCGTTACTTTTTTGTCTGATATCCGTAAAACTATATAAAATATTTAATTAATAAATAAAATTATATATTAAATAAATTATTTATTGATATAAACATGGGTTTTTTTAGTTTAATAAATTGTTCATATTTTAACACTGTGTGTACACAGATCAAAAATAAGAGATACGAGCTTAAAAAATAGATATAATATAATATTTTATATTTAATGATCACTTCCTTAATATATGAACATATGTATTTATTTTTTTTAGCACATATCTCTAGTTTTTGGTCTATGTAAACAGAGTTAAAATAAGAATAACTTATTTTTTTGCACCCAACTCCTTTATAAAATCCCCCTTTCTTAGCCAAAAAATAATATCCAAAATCCAAAAAAATACCTGCCTAATATTTCGCCGAGTGCAGTGAGAACAGGAGCTGCTCGAGGAGAATCGGAGAAGAGAAGAGAAGAAGCCGCCGAGCCGTGCCGCGCCGTGCCGCAGCATAAATGGGGTGTCGAAATGATCATCAGTTGAGGGCGCCCCGCGGCGGCCTGCTTCTCTGATCTTCGCACCGCACGCCCCGCTGCGCTCCTTCCACGGCCCAAGGACCAAGCAGCCGAGCCACTACGTCCCGAACAGGACTCCGATCGAAACAGTGGCAACTGGGCAACGGAGAGGGCCTGCCACAATAAAAAAAAAAGGAGACAGTGAGGGAACCGAGAACAGAACGGGGCCATGGGAAAAATCGATGTGATTTTTAGTGCTTCGGTGTGTGACAGTGTGTGTGTGTTGCGAAAACCAGGCGACAAAGGTGCCAGGACAAAGGACAACTAATTGGTCCGATTCCAAATTGCGAGTCGCTGTTCTTTTGAGCCTTAGAACCTGCCGCTGCTCCTTTGTCCCGGCTCGAGGCTTTTTGTTTCGTGTCGGTGCCACAACAGGTTCAAAGGGCAGAGTCCTGTAGCGAAATAGAAGCCAATACGGGGGGAAAATAACAAAATATTTATTAACTCTGTAACAGATCGAATCTATAACTTGAATAATTGGTTAAAAATTAATTTTATAAGTCGATTTGTATCTAACTTAAAACTTTACCTAAAAGGTAAATAAATGCAACATATAATAAAGAATTTATTAAGAGCATGCTTTATTTTTTATAATTCAGTTCAACTTTTAATTTATGGGGTTTGGTTTATGTATATTTTCAGGAGAACGTAACGCCGATACACAGTAAAGCATATTTTACATTGGAGAAATTTGTTATCCCTAGAAGACTTATTCCTATGAACTTAAAAAGCCATAAAAATACGCTGCTTAAAATAAATGTTTGGCATTTTTATTAAGACCGTGGAAGAACGTAATATTCATTACCCTATACAAAGAATTCTTGCCACGACATCTGAAAACGTCAGAGTAGGAAGCCATAAGTTTTAGCCTTGGGAAGAAGATAAAACCCAACCAAAGGTTTTTATACCCTTGCAGAGGATATTATAATTTTGCCATATTTGCAACGCAGTGAAGGAGGCATCTCCGACCACATAAAGTATGTATGTATATTCTTGATCAGCATCACCAGCCGAGTCGATCTAGCCATGTCCATCTGTCCGTCTGTCGGTTTCTTCGCGAACTAGTCTCTCAGTTTTTGAGCTATCAGGCTGAAATATTCAGCATAGTCTTATTTCTTTAGCACGCACTATATCCTATAGCTGCCATAGAAATTATGGCGAAATTAATGTAAAAAAAAATCTAAATTCTCTGTTTTTCAACGTATTTTAATCAATTTTGAGATATAACAGTTTTTAACGGTTTTAGAATTACGGTTTTATTTGCATTAGGATCGGACAACTATATCATATAGCTGCCATAGAAGCGATCGGTGAATTTATATGAATATTTACAATTTTACATGTAAAATGTAAAATTACCGAAGTAATTTAGTGCCCCGCACTAACGCCCTCTAGCGGCGCAACAGTTTCCAAGTTTGGCCACACCAGTTTCATATACGGCCTTCTTTTATAACAAATTTTTTAAATTAATTTAACATTAAATTAAAATCATATAATTTTGTTAGTTTTTCAAATATTTCATTTTTCCTTTTACGTTAGATTTTACAGCAAACTAGCAGAACTGCACTTTTTTATATTTTGTACACAAATAAAGTAAACGTTAAAAAGCGACATCTAGCGACATTTAAGAGAACTTCTGCTTCTTATAGAGGGCGCTGTCAAAAGGTACCTGGCATATGGCTTAGTGATGATAAATTCGAAAACCGATAACACAGAAGCGAAGAAACAGTAGGAGAAAGTGTAAGACCAATAGTCGAGAACGACCTGTTTTACAAATTTGTTATTCTGTTCGTCACTCCGCTCTAGAAATACTAAGTCTCTTCCTAGTATTTTATAGTATTTTGTTCGTTCGTCTGCGTATTCTTTCTCGACTATTGACCTCTCGCTCTCTCTCACTGCTTAGAAATGCTGTTCGCTTGTCTGGTTATGTCTGAAATTCTAAAAATAAAATTAAGCTTAAAAATGTAGAGGGGCTGCAGCCCTGAAAAGCCCACAGAAAACCTAAATAAAATGGTTAAAAGAGTGCTTTGGCATCGGAAAACGATAATGTGGGTAGGATACAGGGTTTAACTGGGGCTCATATCTTAATAAAAAATATATATTATATTATTTTATATTCTATTCAATTTAAAAATAACATGCAAGTTAAAAAAATGAAGGTGACAGCCCCATAAGTAACACCTAAAACTCATGGAAATGCAGCCCTGTAAGTTAGCTGTCACCTGTCACTGTCATTTATTAAGGAATTTTATCTTATCATCTTTTCTGGCGGAGAAAAATTTTCTAGGTGTGCATTTGAGGCTTCTGGAAACTCGGGGGCTTTCATATATTTTACAATATTTTTCGCAGAACACCATGATTCCACGTCGCAGCGAAAGGCTAAAGAGGCTACAAGCTCTACGTTCCTGGAGCGTTGCTGTCCGTGCCATACAAAATCGAACTATCCAACGCAGAGAACGTCAGCCGTTTATCGGACCAAAACGACCCAGAGGAAATCACATTACACTGACTAGTATTTAATTTTGACATTATATTCCTAGCTAAAATATCGAATAAAAATGCTTCCAGAATTTTCCTACCTCAAGCACACTCTGGCGTCCAGATTTGTGATCCACATTATTCTAGTTAAGAAGCTGATCAAAGGTCGATTCCAGGAGAACAATAAAAGCAGGAACAAGCTTATTCTGACTGATTTTTTTTTGATTTGATTTGATTTTATTTGCCTTCCTAACGCTACAAGTTTAAAAAACTTATAAATTAGTGCGCTAGTCACAATGAGTTTCAATAACTTCGATCCTAAAGCTGACTGGTTGCAAACAACCAACGTTTAAGTTTGTTTCTGTGTTTTGTATGGCTTTTGGAAATTGAGGTTATGTTTCGGTCGTTGTTGAATAGAGAAATCCTGAATATACAGTCATCTCTTTCTAATTTCTTAAATTAATTTTTGTCTTTGCAGATGTTTAATTTCAACTTCGAAATAGTTAACCATGGCAACATGATCGTCAACGCCATTTAATTATTATCCTTTCGCATGCCTTGGGTTGAAAACGGCCATGGAGGACGATACCCCTTAAATACATGGGAGACCGACTAAAAGATTCGCCAGACGCCATATTTATATCTAAATTTCGGCGTTTGCACCCTGTTGGTGCGTCAGTGAGTGAAAGCACACCACTTTGTAACTACAAGTGCGTGATTCGATTTGGTGCGGTGGTGCTTCACCACTACCGAAGGACAGGAGTTTCTGTAGGATATTTAAGATCTTCGAGAAGCAGAAAGTCCCGCTGGACACCTCCCAAGCGTCTGCTCCCTGTTGGTGCGTCAGTGAGTGAAAGCACACCACTTTGTAACTACAAGTGCGTGATTCGATTTGGTGCGGTGGTGCTTCACCACTACCGAAGGACAGGAGTTTCTGTAGGATATTTAAGATCTTCGCGAAGCAGAAAGTCTTGCTGGACACCTCCCAAGCGTCTGCTCCCTGTTGGTGCGTCAGTGAGTGAAAGCACACCACTTTGTAACTACAAGTGCGTGACATTTATCACTTAATTCGATTTGGTGCGGTGGTGCTTCACCACTACCGAAGAACAGGAGTCTGTAGAATATTTAAGAACTTCGAAAAGCAAAAAGTCCCGCTGGACACCTCCCAATGGAGTGTAATTAGCCAAGCAACCCTGGAGCCCTGTAGCGAGGAGTACGCTCAAAAGGCGATCAGCACAGACTATCCGACCAAAGAGTCCATAGAACGTTTACATCGAAAAGTGATCTCCAAAGATCCAAGTGTGAGGGCATCTGCTAAGGCAGTAAAAAAGTAAAAAAAAAACGCGATTAATCGGCAGATTTAAATTCTTTTCTTTTTAACTTGTTAAGTTTAAAGAAAACGAAACATTTTTCTGTTTCAAAACAACCAATTTAAAATCTTTATTAAAAAGAAGAGAAACACTTTTTTTTTGCGCTTTATTATTTTTAGATTTATAAAAAATGAAATTTTTTTCCCCAATTTTGCGCTTTTAGTTTAAAATAAAAAAAAAATCCATATTCCGCCGAGCTCTAGATAATACTAAAAATTAGTGGAGATATTAAAAAAAATAATAATAATAATTATTTTGCCGCGGTACATCCATCCACAGCAGAACCTGGAAGTGGACGGCCGGCAACTATATTGTTATGCGCGCCCGAATGGCGGCGCGCCGCCAAAGCCATTCGAGGTGGTGCTGCGGCGCCACAGATGATCCGCTCCGGCAGCAAACAGCACCAGCAGCCAACAGCACCAGCAGCCAACAGCACCAGCAGCCAACAGCACCAGCAGCCAACAGCACCAGCATCCAACAGCACCAGCAGCCAACAGCAGCCGCAGTCAACAGGCAACTTATAGTTGTGATGTAGGGATACAGAAATCGGCTGTCGGGCAGTGTATGTTTTATTGAAGTAAGGTATTATATAGTATGGTAATATATTCGGTAAATTTCTGTTAGTTGGGCACCTTCCAAACAATAAAAAAAAAAACCAGATATGGGGTGTTTCAACGTACATTTGGGTATAAAAATTATGTTGGGGCGCTCTTAGTTTAGTCGCAATCCATCTTTGAAATTTTAAAGTTTACAGTGGTCTGTGAAGCTTAAAATGTTTGTTAAATTGTGCTTAGCGTACATACTATATATGTCGACACTATGCACACTTTGAATACATTTATGCGTGAAATATAAATAAAACAAATTTAAATCAAATTAAAATACGTAGTAATTAACGACTTTTTAATTAAAAAAAGAATTAATTAGGACTACTCAAAGTAGTGCCGCGCGCGCATGTCAAATATTTTTATGGAATCATTAGAGATGTGGTCATTCCTACGTCTATTGTAAATATATCGCGCCACACCTGTTGCAGAATTTCCCACAGTGTGCGTCCTTGAACTTTCAGCA